>JAHWFP010094688.1:0-12905 GCA_023313725.1 Lithobius niger | reverse complement strand
GTACTTCTAACATTACAAAGGAGATGGAAACAGCACTTTTAGCAGGAAGCCGGAGCATCATAGTAATTGATTATTAATAATGGAAAAAAAACTAAATTAATTTAGTTTGAACGTTGAAAAAGCATAAAATATGCAATTTTAGTACATAGTACTGAAAGTAAGTATCTTAGGATGGTACAAACTAATTTTAAGCAGTGTTACAATTTCGTATTTTTTTTTTTTGCAGAAGCTACGAGCTGTTATGTTGAATAGGAGAGCAGCTTACAGTAACTTCCGTAAATTGATCTCTGTAAGAGTTCGCTTTCTTTTTTCTACGCTATTGGAACAGCGACATTTCAGTGGTCATATGAAATTTGATCATGTACGAGAACTGCTGACCATTGTCGTAAGTAAAATTTAGCATTGTGTTATCCTGTGTTCTTCTTGAATGGCTGACTGATTTGCTGCGCATCATTTCAGGTACATCCTGGGAAAACTCCAGAAGACAAGAGTACGTCTGACATGCGAGGATTGTCTGGTGGCGAGCGATCCTTTTCTACAGTGTGTTTTATTTTAGCACTATGGGATGCGTTGGAGTCTCCTTTCAGGATATTAGACGAATTTGATGTTTTCATGGTGGGTATTATGCAGTCATTTTAAGCGTTTTGTATTATTTCGAAAAGAAGCTATAAGGATATAACGCACATTGGGATCATAATAAACTTTCCTTTTCTTATCTGTGAAAGTATTTGTTTGACTTCAGGAAATTGTTGTTCAATAACGAGGCACTATTGTTGTTAGAAAATGACAAGTCACAATTTATTGGATTAAGTGCAAAATTCATGTATGATGCAAACTTCACAGAAGGTTAGTTCTCATAAGTGTTGTGGGGTGGTAGGTTTATTTTCTTTTTCATTTGAATAAAATTATTTGCGGAGCACCAGTGGTGTTCAGACTTATAGAAGGCTTTCTGATGAAAAATATCCTTTTTCCCCACCATTTAACTACAAAAATGTAATAGCAGAATAGAAGCTTCAAAGTTTTGTTTCTTCTGAATACCTCAGAAGGCTTTTTGCTGACGATTTCTTCTTCCTTCCTCGCCCAATTCATCCACACACACTTGCTGCTTAACCCACAGTGGAATAAGAGGAAATGTTTCCATTTCCATCCGAAAATATGTCCCTTTAGTTATAGGCTAAATATAGTTTATAGTTATGCTCAATGCTCAAAATCTTAAATTCACTTTAAGAAGCTTCAGTTTGTTCACCACCGGGTGGTATCCCTGCTCATTACCCAGCAGGCTTTGCCACCAAACCCCCATAATTGTTAGAAGTATGCTTTGCTATAATGGCTGCTAAAAACCTTCGAAAATGCTCTCTCGTCTGCTGATAACAAAGTGTGCTCTAACCATAATATCCCTGACGATAGACATTCCGCCTTTCGTAATTGTAGACCATGTCACTTTGTGACAACCCCTGGGAAATTTGTTTGGCCCGTTCCGAGTGTGAAGTTAAAGGCATTTTCCGCACGTGGGTAAATGCAGACCGGTGAAAGGCTATTGATGCCAAACGACAAAAATTCTGCTTCGTCGGACTCTTGTGCCAGCTCTAAGAATAACCCATCCCTATCTATTTACAGCGGCACCTTAGGAAGATTTGTTGCATAATTTAGACCCTAATCTTAACGTTAATGGCTCAAAGTGCTCAATCGACGTGTCCGGCTTCCTGTGAACATGCCTTCCCCTTCCGTGCACGTTAATGCCCCTCCAGCTACTTCTGGCATTTCTGGAGCAGTCTCAAACTTTATATGGCACTTTATTGGGTGAAGTATTCAGGCACTTCGAGCGAATTTTAGCATGTTAGTCAAGGGCATAATGAGCAAAGCACTCCACGAACGTGATGCTGAAAAAGTCCAATATTGCGGCTGTGTCGGTACCAACATCGGCGGATCCGACAATCATGCCTATTCAATTGGAACTTGATTTACCTCCGGCCTTCTTGACATCAATGGTTCCAGGATTCCCTTCTTCGATGGATGCAACCCTTCTTTCGACAACTCTGTTAGACAACCTCGGTAATTCCATGTAATGCGCAGTCAGATCTTCGGCTCAACACAGGATTGACAGTTCGTTACCGCTAATCAGTTGACCGGAAGTGACATCGTCGCCTCCTGTGGCAATGCCAAGCTCCATCGACATATCATCGAATCCGTGTCAGCCGCGTCAAAGCCTTCGCGTTCACAGCTAGTCAAACACACAGTTCCTCATCGAAACGTAAGCATGGTTCAGTTTCTGTATTCTTTACTAAATAAAAAGGCGAAAAGTGCCAGTAAGGTATTTCCGAACGTAGTCAAACATGGCAGAAGCGAAAAGTGCCCAGTTGGCAAAATTGGAGGCCATAATGTGGTCGCTGGTGTTCGGTGAGCGACGTATTAAGTGTCGGACATGATAGTAGCAATTGCTAATACGCCACATACGGTAGCCGTTCATCTCGATGAGGGCAAGAAAAATGCCTCTGATGTGCGCTCTGCACGTCTTGCGTGTTCGGACGTAGTTCATCCTGGTGACTAAATCCAAAGGGGGCAAGCACATAGCTTGGGTGTAGTTTACTCCATTGACGAAACCCGAAATGCACATGCTATGACACATAAGACGAGTTCGCCCATGCGTCATGAAGTAGTAACTGTAGGATGGCAGCATATTGCAATGTTATAGGGCATGTGGCAAATTTTGGTGAGGAGGAGAACTCGCTGTATAGCCATGTTTCGAGATGCCCGTGCGTGCCTCTCGTTCGTCCGGATCCATACGTCGAAGTTGTTGCTCATTGCCATTTCACTGCATCAGCACATCAGTGCAATTTCAGCACATCAGGGTATCACCTCATCATCATATAGGCACATCGCTACCTCACCATTTTGGGATGTCTGCACCTCCCACGATACGTCACTGCTGCGTCGTCGACCAAGACCATGAATACCCAAAGGTCACTCCCTCCTCCCTCTCCCTCATTGGGGGCTTCGACTTGCAGGTCTCCGCAACCAGTCTCCAGTGGATGCTAATTGTAGGTTTCTTGATACAGAAGTTATTTATGGGGAGGTAAGTACTTTCGTTCCATGAAACGGTTTACCAGGTCCATCCAACGCTATTAGTATTTACCGAACATGTTTTGTCAGCCGTGGTTAATTCAGCAGGCTCCCCTCAAACCACCTTTACAAATTTGGATTTAGTGTGTCCTACCTCTGATCACCTGCCAGTGTCTCATTTCGCTTTTCGGTATCTTTTGGATATTGAAGGGTTGACACGTGAAGATGAGTTGCTCCCATCCCCATCCCTCTATGGGACAGCCCCTCTCCTCTCATGACCCCCAGAAGAGAAATTTTCTCTTTAAAGCCCAATGTATGGTTTACCTCAAGCGTGCATGATATACCTTCCCTGAAGCAAAGTGTATCGTGGGACATGATCACATGGAGCTGGACCCTTGCCTTACTGCTCCCACCGTAATCAAGACGCAGAGCCAAATATGCAAAGCCAAAGATAATGAAAACTTGGTCAACAGATGCCTTGGTGAGGTTCTCATTTCGACTCTGCCTCTGCAGCTGCTTTGCGGGCTCACTTGGCTGAACCAACAGCTACAAGGACTTGCATCATGCTGGAGGACTACCGTCACTTAATGAAAAGGGCCCTCTCCTTTCACGTGGACTCATTCAACTGGGGCCTTAGGACCACGGTGAGCATGGAACTTGGACGTCGTAACATGTACCTAGAGTTTGCTTCCAACATCCCTATGAACGTTATTGGTCGTCTTCTCTTGCTTCCTGTATACTTGTCTTCAAGACATTTTTGGTGGTCAACTACTGCTTTCTAGGCACCAGAACTGCGTGATCAGGTCGAACCTCCTCAGGCTCTGAAACCAGATACTCTGGGAAGCCTTCCCAGCAAGTCTGAACAAAATCCCTTTCATCGGGGCTCCCTCCTTTCCCCCTACCAAGTGGGTCAGCAAGAGATAGGGCGGGTCCACCACAAGGGGTCTTAATCAAGTAGGTGCGGAGCAATCTCAACAGTCCAGACAAGATGAGTTGCACTATTCTCAAGGTAGTGGTACACATTCCTTTCCTAATTTTAATTTTTAGTGGTACAGGATCCCCTAGGGGGCAGGGTCGTGGATCACTCTTGTGTTCGTCTTGACCTTTTCGGGGACAGTCCTGTTCCCCTTCTCCTAGGAGTGGGAGACAGGCTACGGCATGACGTGCAGGAATGGGAGTCCGTCACATCGGACGCCTTTGTTCTCTCGCTCATCAAATACGGCAGCGTTCCCCATCTCTTGTATCCTATCCATCTCTCTCTCTCCCCCCCCCCCCCCCTTCAAAAAAAATCCTTCCCCTTAACGTCATGCCCGCTTGTCAATTTAGCCTGTAATACATTAATCAGCAGCTGTGGGCAGTAGCACAAATGAGATCACAAAGAATAGAAGGAATACAGCGTTTGCCGATCCATAAACGAAATGGTCACAATAGAGTTTTCTTACTATGTGCAAAATACTAACCTTCAGTATGTGCTTAAATCGTTTCGATTTGCTTTATTTATGCCCGAAATCAATTTAAATTCCATTTTAAATCCCTTAAGCTTAGCTCATCACCCGCTTGGAGTGCTGCTGTCGCGTTGCATATATGCTAGCACAGCAGCACCGCATATCATTCATGGTTCGGGCACTGTATTGGAAACATCAGTGCCGGTATTACTTTAATTCTCTTTCGGCGCACGCCGATGTTAAAATTATGCTAAACTTCGTTTGAACTGTGCCTAAAAAGAAATTTAACCTTAGTTGGTGGAATGCACATTTCGTGCTCAAAAACGGAGTTTTTTGCGAAATCAGTTAACTTTTGGTTACATGGAATGCGGTAGGCCTAACTTTTGCGTGCAATTCTTGATCGTTATTTTATCAGAAATACTCACCACCACGAACAAAAGTCACCGGAAAAACGCACACTTTCACAACAGAAGACACTCACACTGTCTAGCGAATTTTCGATAGTTAACTACTGGCTTCCTCAGGCCTTAAAGTTAGTTTGGACTCTGTTTACATCCCTGTTGTTTTCACCGTTGTCGTCTACTCGTACGTTGCCATGCTCGAAACCACCACGTGTAATTTGGCACATTTCCTTTGTTTCTGAAGCGATCTGCTTGCTTCTGATGTTGAAATTCTTTCTTGATAATTTTGTTCAACGTTTTTATTTTTTCTTTCCTGCTCGTAACATCGTGCATGCATGTTTATGAGCGCTGACATTTCACCCATATCGCCAGCTTTCGTTGACATTCAGTAGGGCGAATATCATAGGTCTTGTGAAGCAGATGTCTTTAATTTTAAAATTAAGGTTCTAGTTGCCTTGAAAATATCCATTACCTTTTTTTGTTGCATTTCCCTTCTCAAATGCTGTTCAATGTAGAGAATTTTAAAATTGAGGTTACCCATCCGAGTCGCTACTCACTGCGCAGTTCTACTGCGCAGCCTCATATCGTATATAAACTCGAGCGGAGCCGAGATGTCCATCTTTTCTTCTCTACGTCTCGCGCTGTTCACATCGATACCGGGAACGCCATGCCTCGTGCAAAGGGAACACCTAAGGACGGAACCGCCGTTCCGGTTCCCCGTTCCCCCTCTCTCGCTGTGGCGGAACCATCGTCCACAGCCATCGAGATACTGGAACTTTCAGCGGAACATGAATCCTTGGATCCAGTTCCGCCACCTAACAATCCGTTCCTTTCTGAGGTTTCCATTCCTCTTGACACACTCGAATCCTCTCTGGTACCTTGTGGTCAAGTGCTCCGCTCTCCGGACATACGCTCCGTTCAGTAGGAACTCTCCAAGGCTAAGGAACGATACGCTCGTTTGAAGCTGCAACTTAAGGCTCGCAAGGTTGCGGCTAAATTGGCTGCCACTCCAGTTCCACCTTGCACTCTTTTGGATTTGTCCTCCTGTTCTTTACAACATAGCAGTCATTCCGCTATTCCTGGTTACTCTGGTCCTCTGACCGGTTCCCAGGTGAATACTTTGATGGACTCGTCTCTTCGTGCCTTCAAACGTAAGGTGCCTGTTTCCGACTATACTACCAACTGGCTTGCATCCACTTAGAAGAAGCCACGTTCCGCCGATTCGGCTCCCGGACCATCCCAGCCGTTACCAGTTGTTCCGATTCCTCCAGCCGACGAAGAGGACGATCTGTACCAACACCTGATCCTTCCCATTCGGAATACACCAATTCTCAGTTCCCTGATGATCCAGACCCGACTGACATTGCGCTCCCGGACCTACTCAAGACTGGAAAAAATAGTTCCGGACTATTTGCTTTACAAGCCATCTCAATCCACGGAACCAACCAATAAGAATCGGGGTCTGGCAACGGGATTTGGTTGTGGCCTGAGGGATCAACTCCCTTTTCAACAACCTTTGTTAGGCCAATCTACCACTCTGCTCACGTCCTTACTACGGAACGGTGGGATTCTTCTTGGCAACGGTTCTCCCTTAGAATTGGACAAGGAACCTCCTCCACCTAGGCCTGGCCGAGAGAACTTCTTCTTCCGCCCCACGGGAGACGGAACGGCCAATCCCCGCAATTTTGACACATATCCGCAGTCAGAGTTTCTTACTGCCGATACCAAGCTCGACTTCGGTTCCGCCTTGTACTTGCCCCGGCGTGCTGCGGTTCCTGTTTATGTGCTCCGGGACAATGATCGACTTCTCCGTCTTGGATTACGGGCGGCGTCAGAGGCGGACGTCCTAAGCACCGCTGCCAATGCATTCTGTGAACGCCTTCATGCCGATTCTTTCCCTCCCGACACGAAACAACTTGCATTCCTAATTCATCAAGTGTTCTGCAAGAGTTGCTTCGCAACATACCATGCTATGAATTGGTTTACAAGGGCCCTGTTTAACTCAACTCTTCTTCTTAGCGAAATTGCGCTCAACACAACTTTGAATCTGCACGTTTCCACGCGGCATCTCCTCCGGAACCAGCTGATTCACGAGTCGGAATCACTCTTTAGGGGTCTGATTCCCAAAGTTGCTCCTCATCTTGATGTCTCCAAGAAGCCGCGACCTCTCAGGAATCGACAATCCAGACGACCACGTTCCACTGCTATCGCCAAATCTGATCCCCCCCAGTGACAATTATACCAGACAATACCGGTTCCCGTTCCGCCTAAACTTCCACGTTCCTCATCGCCCTTTCCATCCCGTTCCCAAGGAAGGTGACGTGGCTGTTCCTTGGGACAAAATACCCCTCCACGACGACACCAACGTACTCCCTCCCGATCCCGTTCCCGACATAGGGACTCTTACTGACATTCCTCCGCCCCCACAAGTCGTGGGGGGGGGGGGAAGGTTACGTTTTTTCTTGCGGGCTTGGCAAGCAATTTGTCACGATCCAGTTCTTTTCTCCATAATCACTCAGGGCTTCAAACCGACATTCCTGATTCCGCCGCCACTCCGTTCCCCACCATGGGAATGGGACAGATCCGGTGCTCCGGCGCTGCAACAGGAGATGAGCTCTCTCCTTCACAAGAATGCAATCCACATTCTGTCGCAGCCATTCTCCCCAGGGTTTTACAGCAGCATTTTTCTATGCCCAAAGAAGTCTGGCGGTATTCGACTCATCTTCAACCTAAAACCCCTCAACAAGTTCATCGACAATCCTCACTTCCAGATGGAAACGGTCTCTACGATTCAGGAATCCCTCCTTCTAGGCGACTGGACAGTTTCGTTATATCTGGCGGACGCATTCCTACACATTCCGCTTCATGCCTCTGTCCGCCACCTCTTTCCTTCATGACGGAAAAATTTACGAGTTCTGCAGTCTACCATTCGGACTCAATGCCGCTCCCCGTATTTTTACCATGGTCTTACGCCCGGTTCTGGCGCATCTCCATCGATAAGGCATACGGATCCATGCGTTCCTCGACTACTGTCTCTTGCCCCACTCCGACGCAGCAATCGTGACACAAAACCTCTGGTCTGCCGTGTCTATTTTTCTCTCATTGGGCCTGGGAATCAATCTGCCCAAATGCCGCCTCCTTCCTGCTCAGACCTTCATGTTCCTCGGCGTCCTTTTCGACATGGCCCGCGGAACGGTCATGCCTTCTCCTGATCGCATCTCCAGACACGTGACTGCAATACGAGAATTCCTACATCTCCCACACCACTCTTTCAAAGACCTAGCCTCTGTCATAGGAACGATCGACTCGTTCGCCGATCTTGTACTGTACGGCCGCTGGATGGCCCGTCCCCTTCATCATTACCGCACGGATCACTTTGGCGATCCTTGTCTCGCGCCTTTACTACCACCGCAGCCGCTTCATCCATCCTTCCCGCTTCTAACCATTCAATGGTAGACAAATATATTGACCCTTACTGCCTCAGTTCCTGTTCACGAGCCCATTCCTCAGCTTCATTTATTCACGGATGCCTCCCTCACAGGATGGGGAGCAAAAAAAGGCAACCTCACGGTATCGTGCCAGTAGCCCTCACCACCCCAGGAACACAGAAATCACCTAGAACTAAGAGCAGTTCTTCTCAGCCTACTGCACTTCCAAGATCATGTCTCCGGCCATGTCGTTCAGGTGCACATCGACAACACGACTGCTGTCGCCTATCTGAGGAAAGGAGTGGGAACACGGTCACTGTCCCTTCACCAAATCACATCGGACATCTTTCAACTCTGCATCCGTCTTCATGTGAAACTTCTTCCCCTCCTCATTCCCGGTTTCCGGAACGTGATTGCCGATTCCCTGTCGCGGCGGTCTCCTCCTGCCAGCGAATGGTCCCTGGACCGCAACATTTCCTCGACCCTGTTCGCACTGTGGGGACGCCCGATAGTCGACCTATTTGCTACTCGGTTCAATGCCAGACTTCTCCTATTCGTCAGCCCCTTTCCCGATCCACGGGCGTGGGCAGTGGATGCCCTAACGCTGGACTGGAACCAGCTCTACGCTTACGTCTCCCCTCCACCTCGCCTTCTTCCCGTGGTTCTATGCAAGATTGCGTCTTGCCAGGGACGGTTCCTCTTAATAGCCCCGAATTGGCCAGCAGCGGCATGGTTCCCGGCGTTGCTAAGTCTTCTCATAGACGACCCCCAGACGCTGCCATTCACCAGGACCTGCTTACCCAGGCCCACGGCACGATCCGCCACCTGAACATCAAGGCATTGCACCTTTGGCTACTATCGTCCAGATACTCTGATCAACTGGCATATTTGAAGACGAAGCCGTCCGCATCGCCTCTCGAGCCGTCCGCTGTTCCACAAACAAGATTTACGACAGCCATTGGAAAAGATGGTTTTGTTGGTGTCTAACACAACAAGTCAATCCGATCTGTTCCCCTACAGAGGACCTCCTCTATTTTCTTACGTCTCTTTATCAAAGTGGCTTACGAGGTTCCATTATCCTTATGTACCGTTCCGCCCTGAATGCGGTATTCCGGGCCGCGGATCAAGGCAACTTGCTTACTAATTATCGTATCTCTTCCCTCATCCACTCGTTCTCTCTTGACAGACCGCGGATCAAGCGACAGTTACCGGACTGGGATCTGTCCATTGTCCTTAATGCCCTTCTATCAGCTCCTTATGAACCTCTTAGTTCCGCCCGCCTCAGTCATCTTACACGAAAAACTGTGTTCCTCATAGCTCTTGCCGCTTGTCTCCGGTGTAGTGAATTACAAGCTCTCTCTGCGAAAGAATCGGATTGCTTCTTTCTTTCGGATTACGAAGGCGTAAACCTGACCCCGACGGCAAGTCGCAAAAACCAGAGGAACGCACTCACCCCTTTATCATGTCTTCCCAATCAAGAATTTTGGGGGATGATTATGAGCGTTCCTTATGCCCGGTTCGAGCGCTCCGGTTTTATCTCAAAGCGTCTCACCCCATCCGCAGGGGGCGATCACAGCTGTTTCTTCCTTTCAATCTGAAGACTGGTGTTACTTCTGCCAGGATGATTGCCACCTGGCTAAAATCAGTGATCGTCCAAGCCTATGAAGCACTTAACATCTCCTGTGCGGACGAAGGCATCCGCGTAACGGCTCACGAGCTACGTGCTATTTCTACATCTTGGGCACATCACAGTAATGTACCAATTTCTGACATCATGGAAGCCGCCTCTTGGCGTCATGCAACAGTGTTCACGTCTCACTATCTTCGAGACATGTCTCATCAAGTCGAGGGACTTTTTTGCATCGGCCCATTTGTAGCGGCTCGACGCGTATTATAAACCCCGTTTCACTGAATTTTTAGTGTGGGGAACCGGTCGCTACTCAAGGGGGCTTGTGTCAATGGCTCCCTCAGCCTTCACAAAGTCAGTGGAATGCAACAAAAAAAGGTAATGGATATTTTCAAGGCAACTAGAAACTCCAAAATATCAGCAAAGCCTGGTTGATTTTGGTTTCTATTGCCGTTTGAAAATATACATTACCTTTTTGGATCCCTCCCTCCTCCCCTCTGGTCGCCATTGCGGGCACTACAGAGGATCGAAAAGGTGGACGTCTCGCTCCACTCGAGTTTATATACGATATGAGGCTGTGCAGTAGAACTGCGCAGTGAGTAGCGACTCGGATGGGTAACCTCAATTTTAAAATTCTCTATATTGAACAGCATTTGAGAAAGAAAATGCAATAAAAAAAGGTAATGTGTATACCAAAACAACCAGGCTTTGCTGGTGTTATGGAGTTTTTCTGCATGTTCAGATTGTTTTTAAAACTTTGTAATTTTCGTGGAAAATTAACATATAATTTTGGGGATAATTAATTTTACGTCTAAAATTCCAGTTATAGTTTGTTGGTTGCCTCTTTTAGCCAACACCAACATGTATACTCTGCTCTCTCTTAGTGACGAGTTTCGAACTACAATACCAAGATCGAAAGTATGATTTTAATAGTGGTATTGCAAACTGCCCCAAGAAGAAGTTGAATAAAGATAACGGAAAGGTGATATGAGTTAAAGTTTGTGTGTGTAGATGGGTCAAAAGTGGCATATGTTTCACGTCAAACGAGCAGGAGGCGATTGAATTGGCGCTGTTGCCGTCGTTTCTTAACAACAGTACATGAATGTCCAAAGTCGCACAGCCAGTGCGTATGGAGTTCAAGCCCATCCCAATGTATTCTTGCCGAGAAAAGGCAAGATAGAAGACGGGAAATGTCACTAATTCTCTCCCGTATAAATCCACTACACGGGAAACTCCAACGGAGTTGGGAGCAACAATTTGTTGCGAGAGAATTAATCTGCCTAACAAGCAGATAAGACCAAAGAATGCAATATGCATTCGGTGATAAAAAACTGACCATTAGCCCATGACCCACAACCGCCTAAGTGTGTTCGTGGGTTAGGTCCTTCCACAATTTTTCTGACCTTGCCAGGTCGCAAAGAAAATAGTGCAAATTTGACCCTGATTCTGACTGAAGGGCAATTCAATAAAAAAATAACTCGTCTCGTAATGAGTTGCATCGCCAAATTTATTCGGGGGCGATTACAGTACTGTACAGTGTACACAGTGACGAATTGCCGACTTTCCTGTGCTGGCGACTCAGCCGCCAAACTAACTCGCCAGACAAATTTTCGAGTGACATATCGCTGAATTGTTCAGTCGATAGTCTGTATCAAATCGCCGACCAGTTTATTTTTTGCCAACCCGACTTGACGAATCGCCACCCAATCGTCAAATGGTCTTGTTACGCATCGCTGAACAGCCTGCCGCCATGCCTGTATTAGTTAAGCTGAAGGGTTTATTTTCGACACCTTTACACAAAATCTGGACACGATAAACGTTCAGGAATTTAGTGAATCCCTTTATCGGCTTTTCTTGGGAACCTCTCGCGTTCAAAGGAAAGCGGGAGTCTACGTGTACATCACACAACACTACTGCAGTCGTCGCAGATTGAACAAATTTCCTCAAACCGGCTCCCCAACTTTTTTTTTTTAAACTCTGGGTCTTCATGTTATAAACGTTGTCAGCCAGTTCAACAAATATCACTCGTGCATAATTTCACAAAGTGATTTTTAAACTGATGCAGTCATGAGTTACCGTAAATCCCCGCATATAAGCCCTGGGCTTATTTCCGAATTTAGGCCCATGCTCCGGATATAAGCCCATGAGCTTCTATGCAGGACAATAATTTTTTGGGGGCAGGTGTCGACAATCTTCTAAATGCCCCAGTAAGCAAACCAAATTTCCCCGAAAACATAAAATCAAGTATTTGTTTCCTTTGCCATTTTATTTTATTATGTAATATTTTACTTAACCTATTAAGACTGAGGAAAGAAACATTGCGAGGATTTTTTTTCTTTTTTTATGCCATAATAAGTTTCCCAAATAACCATTATTGTCTGTAATTAAAAAAATTAATTGGCTAAGTATTGTAGGGATAAAGACATTTTTCCATCCAGGGCAGAGGAATGGAAAATAAGTTTTCATTCCAGAATTAAACTGCAAAAATGTAATAAGGAATATTGTAATTAGGAATAAAAACATATGTTCTATCCAGGGCCTCTAATTGGTCCTCTGAAACAAAGTTTTGCAAATCGGGCCTGCCCCGTTGTAACCACGTTAAGCCGTGAAAAAAAAATCATCTCAACTTTGAAGGGAAACTGCGGGTCGAAAAACCGCAATTTGCGGCCAAGATATTGAAAAGAGAAAAGCTGAAATCGCTACATGACGTGTTATCCATCGATTTCTATAAAAAAAAACGTTGTTACCGACGTCTATAATTTTGTAAAAAGCACTTTAGTTGAGTGTAGACTCACTAAAAACTGCAAAAATGTCGTTCTCGTTCTTTTTTCGTAAGTTAGAAAGCAGAAAATTGGTCTTTTTTTGATCAGCGGTAGCGATCGAACGATTTCACTGGGCGCCGCCATCTTGGATTCGTTGGAAAGCTGGAATTCCCATAAATCCA
>JAHWFP010094687.1:0-15127 GCA_023313725.1 Lithobius niger | reverse complement strand
ACATTTTTTTTAAGCATTATAAAATTGTAAGGACTAGAGCAAATATCAACCCCCGCCATCACCGTGAGATAAGGAATTTCGCACCCACTTGCGAATGTACAATCCAAACCGGACAAACCATTCTCACTACAACGAAGCTGGGAAGGAAGTGGTGAAAGCATAGCAGCGACTGACTTGGACTAGAGAAGCGCACGGAAAACTTAAAAATTAAAGACAGTCACTTAAACGCAAAACCAAAAATCGTCCAAGTTCCACAATTCAACTCGCAAATTTTCTACTATCTGTACTGATAGTCTTCTTCAGGCAAGAGTCATGAGACTTGCGCAACAACAACCACCAACGAACTTTTCCTTTGGTGGTGGTTGTTGTGCAAGTCTCATGACTCTTGTCTGAAGAAGACTTCTCAGTACAGATAGTCGAAAATTTGCAAGTTTGAATTGTGGAACTTGGACGATTTTTGGTTTTGTGTAAGTGACTGTCTTTAATATGAACTTCAACCAAAGAAAAATAGCCGAATTAACGGTATTTTCGAAACTCAAAAAACTAACTAAAAACAAATACATAAAGTATGCAGATATTTTTTGGGTGAATATTCGAAAGGAGTATATCCTATTTGATTATGCACTTAATGAACGAATATTTGAACATTCGTTCGAATGTTTAAAAGTATTAAAAGACGGGGAAACGTATTTCTCGTCATACTGCAAACACAACTTTTTTGAGTACGCTACCACGTCGTTGATTATTACAATGAATCATGCAGCGTAGCAGGCATCCGATAGATAGAGAGGAAAGCAGCTGCATACACAACAGACGGAGCAGTAGGAGAGAATCGGACAGATCTCGACCACTAAACGCATCGGGAAGTAAAGTACGACAAGACATGACGTGGCAAAAGGATATTTTACTTTAAAAAAATTACTTGTGTACACACAAATTCGACAATTACAGGCAAACAACCGTCCAAACTACATACATAGTTTATTAAAAGCTTGAATTTCGTCATCGTATTATGGTGTATAGTTAAAGAGTTTTGATTAGTGTGGAGAGAAGGCATTTTTATCTACATCACGCGTTGCCTTTTTCTGCCATGGGCATTCATGCACTAACTCGTGTATGTTAGTAGACATAGCATGAAGTAGATTACACATGATGTATTTGTTTCGTGCTTAGCTCGGCTATACATTAGTGAAACATGGATGCTGACAACTTTGCGAGGATTTTTTCTCACAATTTGGCGTCCCGATCATATCAGCTTTTAGAAAAAAAAAACTGTTAAGGCTCAAAAGGAAACGTTAGGGTCGGTCGGGTTCCACGAAGCACACAATTTTTTTTTGCTAGGCCTAATATTAAATTATTTACCCATTGTAGTACTATAAATATCTACTTATCTCAATTACATTGTGTCAACCCATTCATACCCTTCTGTTTATCTAATCCAGTGTTTATCCAGACTGCTGCACTGCGTTACCAATACAATTGAATTTTGCTGCCCTTGTCTTTCAAATTCACATCCTGACAACAAACTCAGTGAAATTATTTGACCGGTCGTCAGTCAAGACCCTTAATTAAAGTCTTGTGAGTCATTAAATTTTAACTGAGAAAGACACCAGAACACTGCATCGTCTATGAATCACTTCAGCAAAATTCATGTATTTTTCGTTTCCAGAAATTAGTAAAAACCTACCAAAATGCTATTTCTGCTTTTAAATGACCAAATAATTGGAGATGTGGAAGTCTATATAACCCTGATAAACCAGTCAAGGCCTATAATGTTATCTTGACCTACCCGACCTTCGTGATTCCAGTGTGCGTTGAAGAAATGTCCGGCCCTGACCACGGCAATCGGTTCTCAACAGCTGAAACCAGATACGTTGCTTCTTGTTTACTATCAATAATCGTGACTTGGGACAATTAAGAATTTATGAACTGTAATCTCAATTATTTGATTGAAACCTCAAATACAAGCGTTACCCATTTGACCATCCCACAAAATTTACCATTTGATGTAGCTTATTATTATAAATAATACTATTAAGTTGCCGTACTGTATAGTTTGTTCCACATTATGTTTTCAGAAAACTGACTGGTTGACAACTCGTTTCCTTGCACTAAGAGTGCAAAAACATGTGGATATCACACTTGGAGACTCTACACAGTTACGGTTAGAGTTTACGAATGGGATGTTTAGGATTTTTTGCACTCGTAGTGGAAGAAAACGTGGCGTCATACAGTCAGTTTTCTGAAAACATAATGTGGAACAAAGTATAGTGTTGATTATGATGATAATAGTGGTCTGCCAATTCCACCGATATTCCAATAACGATACCAGAGTAAATTTGAAACCATGTACCGTGGTAAGTTTTTGGGCTAGTTTGGCTTATAATTTTTATAACTGTTTTCCAAGGTTAATTTTTACATTCTTCCCCTCCCCACAACCCAAAATTTATTCACATGAAATGTTATCCTCCCCTCCAAACAAAAAAAAAAAAAATTAAAATTACTTTGGCTATAATAATGGCGCTCTAAATAGATAGTAATCAACACTTGCTCTTGTATTTTTGATAAGCTTATTCAATGTAGGATTTACATGAGGGAACTGAGAATGTTTACCATGGTGCCATAAAGAGGGCGCATTACCTTCTACAGTAGCTTCACAACCACTAGGCATGTAGAGATGGTGGAGTGTTAACGTTTGAGCTTGCCATGCTGCTGCTTCAGGCCACTCACAGGCATTCCATTCTTGCCTCTGGTAACACCCTTGTTACTGCTGCCTGAAGTGGCATGGACTGTTGGGGTTTTGGCCTGGGAGGCGCAGTGGCCCAGGGCTTGATGTGCATTGTTAGCTGATGAGAGGTTCGGACAGACTAGGACATGAAATCCATCCCTGAGACTGCTTGCCTATGATTACATCCAGGGCGTGGCAGTTCTCCAGGATGCTGATGAGGATACAGAATAATGCGCCTTTTTTCCTGTTGATTTTTGTATACATGTTGTGAGTGTCACACATTTTTTGTAATTCTATTATTGTTATTGTTCTACTCTCCCTATTGTACCGTGTGTACTGTCAAAGCAAAATAAATAAATAATGATTAGTCCTGTGCTAGTGTACGAGGTAAAATGGGAACTTTCGAATCATGGCAATTAGTGTAAAAATCATCATTCTTGTGGTTAAACGTGACAATGCGTGAAGAGCATGAATTTTTTTTTATCTAAACTGGAATAAAAAGCCAAGATGTGGGCGATTTCTAGTATGCGGCGATGCCTGAAAAATATTTGTGTGGCCTAACGGTGCTTTATTTTTTGGTGGCGCCGCTAAAGAAGAGCAGCTACCATTCAGTTCGAAAGAAAATTTAGGCATAAAATGGGCTGTCAGATAACACGGAAACTCTAAATTTCTGTTAACAAAAAGACAATTGTCTTAAAGGTATCAGTTGAGTCAGCCCATTTTATCTTTTAAAAAAGAAAACACTTGCTTTACTCATCATGGAATTTTTTGACTACCTTTACAAACTGGACACTTCCACCCCCAATCCTAAGAATAGGGGTCTTTCGACGGGGTTTGGTTATGGCCTCCGAGACAAGAACAAGCGTGTAAAAGCAAAGGTTGGCCAGTCAACGGCCTTACTCACAACTGTCCTAAGAACTGGAGGTTCCCTTCTTGGGAAAGGCGACCCTCTTGAACTTGACCAAGATCCACCACCTCCTCGTACAGGACGTGAATCCAGGTTTTTCAGAGCAACCAGTGACGGCGCCGCCAACCCCCGCCAATTTGAAACCTGCCAACAATCTGAATTCCTATCAACTGAAGCCAAGATGGATTTCGGCACTGCACTCTACATTCCTCGCCGCACTGAGGTCCCTACGGCCGTCCTCCGCGAAAACGACAAAATACTCTGTCTAGGCCTCCGCATCGACTCCCAAGCTGACGTCCTCGCCACAGCCATTGACGCACTTTGTGAGAGCCTCCCTCGTGAGACCAGTCAGAAGAACATCAAGCACCTTCACTTCCTCATCTCCGAACTTTTCAAGAAAATGTTCTTCGCCTCGTATCACTCCTTTAATTGGTTCACCAAGGCGCTGTTCAACTCCACCCTCCTGCTAAGGGACATCGCTTTAAGCACTACGTCCAATCTTAACACATCCTCCAAAACCAACCTTTTCACGAAATGGATACCCTCTTAAGAGGCCGCATCCCAACCCTCGACCCTCACTTGTTCATCTCCCGCAAACCAAAGAAAGTGATCAAGCCATCAATCAACCAACCTTTCGTAAACCATACCAAGGGAACACGTCCGACCCAAAGCCATCATCTCAGACTCCAACGACCAACAACCAATCGTCCCACGACAAGGCAAAACCCTCTTTCCGTCAAAATCAGTCCTTTCGAGGGAACAGCCAAACCAACTAACGCAGCTACAACAGGAACAGAAGGAGCGCTATCCCCGACAACCGCAGCAAGTACTCCTCCACCTCTAGCAGAAAGTCCTATCACCGCAAGTGACTATGCCCATGCTCTCTCTGTAGGCGGCAGAGTCAGTCACTTCCAACCTGCATGGCACCGGATAACAAAAGACAAAACCATCCTCTCAATCGTATCCCATGGCTGTCAACCTTCAACTCAAAACCTCACCTTACAACCCCCCCCCCCCCTTGGGGTCTCGCAACTAAAACCTCACCAGCTCTCAACAGAGAATTGACTGATCCTTTGGCCAAAAAAGCAATCCGCCTCTGCCCCGATCATTCAAAATCTGGCTTCTACAGCTCCATCTTCCTAAGAGCGAAGAAATCCGGAGGGGAGAGAATGATATTCAACCTAAAACCATTAAATCGCCACATCAACAACGACCACTTCAAACTGGAGACCCTCCAATCCATTCGCCTCTCCCTCAAACCTCTGGAATGGACAATTTCGATTGACCTCGAGGATGCATATCTCCATATCCCGCTGCACAAAAAATACCTCCACTACTTCCCTTTCATCTAACAAGAAAAAGTTTACGAGTTTCAGACCCTCCCGTGCTGCTCCTCGCATTTTCACTCTCGTCATGAAACCAATCCTGAGCCACCTCCGCCATCACCAAATAGGAGCAAACACCTTCCTCAACGATTGGCTCCTGAACAACACCAATCCCCACCAGCTCCAACAAAACACTTGCTTCACCGTTCGTCTCCTATACAGCTTATAGACTGGAAGAAAAAACCCCAAAAATAACTTTCAACGGCAAATGTTGAGACATTTTGGAACCGGGCGGTATTACCTTAATTTTGGCATGCTGAATCCGAATCTGCCCGGTGCCAAGTCGAATTTCTTCTCCCAAGCCCGGAATTCAAGATGGCGTCCAAAAATGGCGACCAAAAAACATATTTTTGCTTCTAGCGCCTAAACCTTTCATCCGATCGAAAACAAACGATTACCAATTGTGTTCGAAATAAAATTTCATTCAGAAAAAGTTCTATACATATTTTTTGTTAAATTAACCCTTCTGGCCGAAATTCGTCATTTAAAGTTCTATTAGGCCATTTATGTATACTATAGATACAACAGCGCACATGTGTATTACAATTCCTGACTTTAAACAGCTGCAATGTTAGTTCTAATTAAGAACCACTAACATAATTGGGCTTAAATGAAAGGTGAAGATGTATATTTTGCAGCAAGGGTAATTTGAACGATTTATTTTAATTAGAATCTAAGCTACGACAGTTTATCTACATTGTAGCGCTTTGATTTTTGGGTCGTTTTATGATAAGTTCAATCTTTAAACTGGTGCAGTAGTCGTTCTAAATTAAATAAATGGATGTAATTAAGCATAAATGATGAAGATGTATTTCCAACAAGGGTAATTAAAACGATTTATTTTAATTAGAAGCTAAGCTACAGCAGTTTATCTACATTGTAGCGGTTTGATTTTTGGGTCGTTTTATAATAAGTTTCATCTTCAAAGTGGTTCAGTAGTCGTTGTAAATTAGATAAATGGATGTAATTAGGCTTAAATGAAATATGAAGTTGTATATTTTCTAACAAGGGTAATTAAAACGATTTATTTTAATTAGGAGCTAAGCTACGGTAGCTTATCTACGATGTAGCGCTTTGATTTTTGAATAGTTTTACGATAAGGTCCATCTTTAAACTGGTGTAGATGTCGTTTTAAATTAGATAAATGTATGTAATTAGGCTTAAGTGAAAGGTGAAGATGTATATTTTCCAACAAGGGTAATTAAAACGATTTATTTTAATTAGAAGTTAAGCTACGGCAGTTTATCTACGATGTAGCGGTTTGATTTTTGTATCACTTTCAGACAAGTTCTATCTTCAAACTGGTGTAATAGTCGTTATAAATTAGATAAATATATGTAATTAGGCTTAAATGAAAGATGAAGATGTATATTTTCCAACAAGGGTATTTAAAACTATTTATTTTTATTAGGAGCTAAGCTAAGATAATTTTTCCACAGTATAGTGATATGCTTTTTGTGTCAGTTTATCACAAGTTCTATCTTTAAACTGCTGCAGCAGCTGTTATAACTCAGATAAAACGTTATAATTACCCTTGTGAGAAAATACATATCTTCGGCTTTCATATAAGCCTAATTACATCCATTTATCTGAATTAGAACTGCTACTACAACAGTTTAAAGATGGTACTTGCCGTACAAGGACGCAAAAATCCAAGTGTTACAACGTAGATAAACTGCCATGTCTCAGCTTTTAATTAAAATAAATCGTTTTAATTAGCCTTGTTGGAAAATATATATGTTCATCTTTCATCTAAGCCTAATCACATCCGTTTAAATGAATTAGAACGGCTACTGCAACAGTTTAAAGAAGGAACTTGTTGTAAAACAACCCAAAAAACAAAGTGCTATAATGTAGATAAACTGTCATAGATTTGCTACTAATTAAAATAAATCGTTTTATGACAAGTGCGAAACGAATACGGTTTCAGCAAGCGAAATAGCAGAAACGTCTGCTTGTTTGGGGCTCCATTCTACTGAATGGCTGACACCCAGGCCTGGGACAATTTTTACCAATTGATCAATTGATATTGACCAATTGATATTAAATCGTTTTAATTACCCTTGTTGGAAAATATACATCTTCATCTTTCATTTGAGCCTAATTACATCCATTTATATAATTTAGAACGACTACTGTGGCAGTTGGCACTCTTGGCACTCTTCTAGAGAGGCGCAAGCATTACAAGAAGGCAATCTTGCCGCCTTATTTCGACTATATCGAAAAAATATAGGAACATCTCGCACACTTCCACCTCTTAAATCAAACACTAGTTTCATTACTGACGATTCGTCGAAGGCCGAGTTATTCAACAATATTTTTGTATCCAATTTCATCATTGATATCGGAATCATCCATTCAGAAACTTTTTGCCTACACTCCCAGAATCCTGTTGTAATCGTGTATCATTTCCTGCATCACTGGTTAGGAGCACTATATGGGGTTTAAAACCCAGTCATGCCATTGGCCCTGAATGCTACTCCGCCTTCTTCTTTAAACAGATTGGTGATGTGATCGCTTTGCCTCTTTGATCTCTCCTTCAAGTCTGAAAGGCTTCCATCAGTTTGGCATACAGCCAACGTTACCCCTATATTTAAGAAGGGCGATGCAGCCGACGCTCGCAACTATCGACCAATAGCATTGACGGTGGTTCCCTGTAAAGTTATGGAAGCTATTGTCAAGTCGGTCCCGTTGAAATATCTTCTTGCTAATAATTTAATTCGAGACGATCAATTCGGTTTCTTACCAGGTAGATCGTCTACCTATCAACTCCTAGCTTGCCTAGGTCAATGGACAAGTGCTCTGGATGCTAGAGTGCCCACGGATGTCATTTATTTCGATTTTTGTAAGGTCCATGTACGAGTCTGTGGTCCATGTGAAATTGCTTTGTAAGCTTGAACACCATGAGGTTACTGGAAGCCTACTGGGCTGGATTTCGGCCTTTATTAGTAATCGCTCTCAGAGAGTGATTATTGGTAGCTCCTACTCCCACTCCTTACCTTTGGTGAGCGGGGTGCCACAGGGCTCCGTGCTGGGACCTCTTCTTTTCGTAATCTATTTAAACGATTTAATGCTTACTTCTTTGACGTCACACCAATTCAAATTCGCTGACGACTTAAAACTGGCTGCGCACATTGTTGACCAGGAGAGTGATACCGGCTCACTGAGTGATTCGATCAATTACGTCTCAAGGTGGAGTGTGGATTGGCAGCTCCCACTCTCTATACATAAATGCCAGACGTTCAGTGTCGGCAAAAAGTTCAGTGTCGGCCGCAAAACTTTCCCCTTTGAATATCGCTTAAAGGACCAACCATTACCTTCTGTTTCAGAAATCAACGATCTGGGGGTCTGTTTGACCTCAAACTTGAAACCTTCTTTACACTGTACTCGGATTGCGTCCAGGGCATTTCAGAGACTCGCTATTGTTGATCGCTGTTTCATTTCAGGTAATAAAAAAGTTAAGGTTTGAGCCTTTAAGGTTTTCGTGCGACCGCTTTTAGAGTATGCGTCCTCAGTGTGGTCACCAACGTTGTTGGGAGACATTGACAAACTGGAATCAGTCCAGCACAAATTTACTAAGAAATTGCCTGGTATGCGGAATTGGCCCTACGCCGTTAGGTTGTCTCGTGTTGGACTCGAGACTTTGGAACTGCGCAGGCTACGTGCTGACTTGATTCTTACTTTTAAAATCATCCATGGCCTTTTACCAATCGATCTACCCTTCTTCGATCCTTGCCTTTATTCTGCCACTCGAGGCCGTTCACTGAAATTGGCCGTTCAGTCAGCTAGGCTAGATTGCTGAAAAAAAAATTTTCAGTGTGAGGGTGATAAGAGTTTGGAACGCTCTTCCTGATGAAGCTGTTCAGGCGGGCTCAGTTGACCGTTTTAAGCACCTTTTGGGCAAGATTTGTCTACGGGTTTTTTTTTAAAGAGGCCGGAGTTCTCCTCTTAATATTTTTAACATTGACAGGGACTAGTATAAGTGGCCCCAAGCCCTTCTAACTCCCAACCACTCCAGTGGTTGAATCTATTTATTGATTTATTTAAGTGTATGTGGATCAAATGCTTTATGAGAAAGGTTGTGCAGCCATGCATTTGTGGGGAACGCCCGATGTACGGATTTAGACGGAGGAGCCAAAGTGTTTTCTGTGGTGGGGGGGGGGGGGGAGAATTGTGATTCAACATGTGCTGTTGCGAAAGCAACGTCGCAAATTTCGAGAGATTAGAGGCTAACAACTTATGCAGTTTGATGTTAAGTGCATTATGAAAGTGATGGGAGGCCATGGCCGAAAAATCCCGTGGGGCAGCCGTAGGGCAACCACTTAGTGCCAGATAATAAATATCTAAAAGAATATTTTCCTGTAATTAAAACACTTAAGCTCGACACTTCTTCCAGGCACACTGTGCTACCCCCATAGCGCCAACGAATGGATCAAACCTGAAACACGTGACCCGATTTGCATACACCTTGCCATTCGACTTGACTTCCCCAAGACGAAGGTTGGGTGGTGCATTCTGCCTCTTCTGAGAGGAGGAATTGGTGGTTTTTATCCTTATAAATTGATGGTATTGTACCCTTTATTTTATTTTATATTTATTTTTATTGTGATGATGCTTTTACACAGGATGACTTAGTGGCATTTGCCATGCTTTAATTTTATGCATACCTGATGACGAAAATTGAAAATGTTCGAAACGTTGTTTGTGTTTTTATCTTGTAGCACTGCTTGGTTTTTACTTTAATAATCTGTTACCGTGCTTTTTTACTCCATTACTTCACTGGTGGATGAACACCACAAACCTGTCCAAGACAATGCCTCTGCACGAACCTCCTCCCGATCTTCTAACCGATGCATCCCTAACAGGATGGGGGGGCACATATAATGGACAACGAGGTAAACGGAATCTGGCCTCCCAACACAACCGAGCACATCAACGTCCTAGAACTAAAGGCAATCTACAATGCTATTCTTAATTTTCGTCACCTCATGGCAGGCAAGATCGTCCAAGTCCAAGCCGACAACTCCACCGTAGTCGCCTACATTCGAAGAGCAGGAGGAACTCGTTCTCGAACCCTTCATCGGGTCACCTCCGACCTATTCAACCTGTGTCTGGAACTCAACACAACTCCAACCGCTCCACATCCAGGGCAAACGCAACGTGATAGCAGATGCACTATCTCGGAAGAAACCACCATCAGGGGAATGGTCCCTCAAGACATCAATTTGCGAATCTCTCTTCATCATCTGGGGGAACCCCATGATCGACCTCTTCACCACGAGGCACAATGCCAAACTTCCCTAATTTGTGAGCCTAATTCCGGACGACCTAGCTTATGCAGTCGATGCTCTAGCCTTCCCGTGGGAAAACCTGTGCGCCTACCTCTTCCCTCCATTCAAACTTCTCCCAACCATCCTAACGAAAATCGAACAAACCCAGGGATTATTTCTCCTAATCGCACCGAACTGGCCAGCAGCCCCTTGGTTCCCTCCCCTACTCAACCTTCTCGTGGATATGCCAAGAGAACTACCAAACCCTCCAGACCTCTTATCCCAACAGAGGGGAACCAAGTTCCACCCGAACTCCAAAATCTTACATCTGCACGGGTGGCTACTATCACATAACTCATCAAGGAGGCTAGAATTTTTGAAGAACAAGCCACTCGCATCCCCAGCAAAGCCCTACGGGACTCCACCAACGAAATGTACTGTAACCGGCTTACATGATCGGCAGCACGCAACTCACGAAGCAAACACTTTGTAGTTCGACTTGCCTCAATCATGGCGGCCTGCCAGCCTTCCAATTACTGCAGACTCAGGAATTGGACAGCTGCCAGCCGCCAGGTGGAGACACGGGTCCCCTGCAACCCAGTTGAAACCGGATCGAGCCTGTGCGCCAGTAGCCTCAGGCAAGAGCCCGTTGTTCTCCAGGGTATAAAAGAAGCCTGGAGACGACGGCTCAAGCTAGTTAGTGTGTGGGATCTGACTGAAAGGTTGGATCCCTGATTACGAGGTGCAGCAGAAGGATAAATTTTGCTGTTAGCTTAATATGTAAATGTTATGTGCATAGTCCCCTAGCTATGCAGTAAGGAGTGAATTAGGATCGAGCATTGTGCCTTGTGAATAATCGTCCACTTCTTTAGCGACCTTACATATTTTGGGGACCTTCGGGATAGGAAATTCGTGTTTTCCAAACTTTCGGGATGGAAAAAAGCATGAAAAATCTCTGGCGCTCATAGTTGGTAGCCTTGCCATTGGGATTCGAGTCCGACATTTTTTTTTTAATGCTTCCGACTCGGTAAGAAGTTCCAATAAGGTGAGCAGACCAAATTTTGGGAAGGTTTTGTCTCCGGGTCCAACCTGTGTCCGTGTTGTTGGTAACCTGTCGTAAAACCGCAATTTATTGGTGACTAAAATAACGTCCCAATAATATTGACCACTTTCTTTTCCATTTTGTTGGGCATTTGGAAATTAAAGTAAAACAGTAGTAATGACGCTTGCATTGTGTGGCTTGGCGAAACACACGTTGTAAGATAAATTACGAATTTTGGAGGTGACTGAGGAGTTTAATTACTGTTGAGTATCCAAGGAAACCACTTTGCTTCTTGCACTAACGAGAGCCAGCTAGTGTGAATACCAAAAATCCCGTTCTTTTCTGCGGAAAATAACGTAAAACACGGTAGCTATCTGTGAATGCAGTCTGTTTCACGGAGGCGATATTTTTTTTAGTTAGACCTAAAATAAAGTCACCGTTTTTCTTCGGAAAATAAAGTCACTACAATTAGTGCAGTGGTGGAATGATTGCAAAAGCATTTCGCGACGAATTTAATTGTAAAGGTTAAAATTGTGAGGGTTCACATTTTGACAACAAGTTGAAAGTTGAGAATCCCCTAGTGAGCTAACTAAGTACTCATTATATAAGGTTCAAAATACTAGTAAACTTGTAGTTTTGGCGACTGTTTAAAGAAACACAGTATCCCAGACTGAAGTTGTGTAGATTTTAGCGAAACAAGGGACCAAAATCGAAGAACGAACTTCAAAACCGGAAAAAAAAGAGGCAAATTTTTTTTTTCCAAACGTGTGCGAAATTGTGAGTCAAAGTAAGGCTGACAGATATGCCGGTTCCCTCCTATTTCACGATCTGTAGTAATGCGAAACTTGGACTTAAGTAACGCACGAAAAAGGTCGAAGACCTTGGAAAGTTAAAATACTGACTTGGTCATGGAAAATACTGCAGATTTTGATACATCTTCAGTGGACGATGGGTTCCAATTCGGAATGGATTTATTCAGATTCGAACTTGTCCCCACTTAAGATTGCTTCGTCAAAATATTAGGAATGAGCAAAAGTCAAGAGCTAGACTTCGATTAATTCTGAACTGGAGTAAATAAATGACAGACGATTTGTGAGGTTAGTCCGGAAGGAATAAACTAATTTTTGCAAATTGGCGACTTGACTTGGATGAAAATTTTTTTTTTCCGTCTCGGCGTGGAAGGAAGAGAAGCAAGATTGGGTCCAGGAAAAGTGTTTTTTTTTTTAATTCCGTGTGTTTCTGGAACCGTAAATGGTTGCTTGGAATACGGATGGGACGTACGGTGACAAATTATGCGAAAGAAAGCAGATTCGTCATTCGTACACCCCCGCCATAAAGGCATGAAAAGTAAAAATTTCAGTGCAGTGTCGAATGGAGGTTGGGAACGGAGGGCTGTAAAATTAGTAAATCTAGTGGCGGTGTTGGCTGCTTAAATTACGAATTGTTACGGACATAACTTTGGAAGGTTGAAAGGTGATAAAAGTTGTTCATTTGGATCTGAAAATTCAGATGCGCAGTGGGGGCCTTGAACACTGATTTAACTGACCAAAGAATGGGTTTTGAAAAATGAGGAATTCTGAAGTAGACTGGTTACGGATGAAACTGAATTTTTTTTTTCAAAATTGGACTCTGTCAGGTTCATTGTCAGTTGACGGAAATTAATTGTTAAGCAGGGAAAAGGCTTACAATTGAGGACGGTAACTTGGCAACCGAAAATGAGGCATCAGTCCACAACCTTGTTCAGGTAACAAAACCTGGAATAAGAGCGTGAACAGGCTGCTACATTTTGACCTGTTTGTCGCATATAAAAAGAAAGCACATTTCTTTTTATTATGTCGTACAAACGAAGATCGCATCCTCATATACGCTGCATGCAGATTTCTCAAATCTTGCACGTAGGAATATGTGCGGTGGCGATCCCAGTAAGAAACCTATTTTTTTGGACCGGAAGAAGTCTAAAATAGAGTGATTGCTGATGGCTTTCATGCAGAGCAAATCAGGTGAAAACCACGGATTAGCTTTGCAGGGAAGCACCTGTGCGGCTCATGATGAAGTTTTAACGAACGACCATGGGGCACACAGATGGAGACTAATTTAAAAGGCAGTTCGGAAATGCAATTTTCGAGAGACTGATGTGAATTATTTTAGTTTCACGTAGTGATTCAGTTCAGTGGTGGACACATTGTCATGTTGTTTGGTCTTTTCGAAGCCTACAATGTGAGGTAGGGCAAAAGGCGTGTAGCACGATCCCAGACGGAATGGTTTATTCCGTAGGCGCGGGATGGGAGTGCTATACTCTCGGCGTCTGGTCGCTTTGCGTAGTGACTTGTGGACTATAGGCCGTATTTCTTTTAAATATGGGAGAACCTCAGTGTGAGGACCTCTACCAGCATGTGGGATGTCAGTGCGAGGCCAGCTCTACGTAGCATGTTTGGTTAAAGCTGTAGGCTCGCTCAAGTGGCGTTTGGCCGATTGCACTTTTCCAACACGTGAGTGCTGCGATCTAAGGGCACAATCTATGAAGATGGATTGGAGAATTAGGTTGAAGGAACGAGTTGAGGTAGAGTGTTCGATGCATGATAGGGTAGGAAGTCTTGGCAGCCAAACCCCCCTTGAAACCAGAGGCACCCCTGATCACCGCAATTCCGGAATTCTGCTGAATGTTTGATCATTACTAGCCCGGCAGGTGAGCAGTAAAAGGGTGAAATAGACTCTTTTCTGTAAACTCCAGACGGTAGTGGAGGGAGCGCCAATTTTTTCTCTCCTTCACTAACCGACTGGTTGCTGGACATGCTTTGCACAAACTTGACGGTAGCTACCATTTGCTCGTCTGCTCGAGAGGGCATAACCGATAGATGGGACCACCAGGAAGTCATCGGAGGGACGTGTGGGGCACGTGTGTGGCTGTGTGGAAGACAGAAAAAGATGGACTTTGTGTTCTTTGACTTTGGGGAAGTTTCGTCAAACTGAGCGAAGTTTGGAAACTTGGGAGAAGTTCGGACGTTTGTTTGGTGCAAGAGGACTGCATGTGTGGTGCGACAGCACAGATAGGGCTGTGTTTTTGGTGGAGGTAGCTGCAATGCCGACCATGCCATCATGGGCTGAAGTAGCTGTGGTGGAAGATGGTGGCCACAAGTGAAGGCAACCATGTGGTGTTTTGGACGCTCATTCTGGAGTGGTGTTGTGCGTTTCTGCGGAGGAGTGTGCTGTGAAGGGAGGTGCGTCGAGATATGCTAGTCCGACAATGGAGGTTCGTACAACCATTCTAGGAGGCATGGGCAAGTGGGCCTGCACACCAAGGAGGGACCCTGAGCAGGATGCTCGAACAATTTCATTCCGTTTGAAAGCATGGCAGTGTGTGAGTGTTGAGCTGTTGTTGAGCAACAGAGGTGGTGTGTTGAGAAAAGTGTTTGAGAGGTGGAAGGGCCCTCTAGGAGGACTAATTGTCAGATGCTACAGGTGGAAGGAGTGCCTGAGCATAGGTCCACTATTGGCAGCCCTCTGGGAAGCGTCGTGGCAGGCAGGTGCTTCAACGGCTGGTGGCAGAAGATGGGAGGAACTTCTGGGGAAGCTTGGAGGCCAATTGGGCATACTTTCGTCTGGTGTTGGGTTTTCGTCGTCGGTGGTCGTGGCGAAGGACAATGTTAAGTTTGTGCGGCGTTAAAGAACACTGGTTAAGTTTTTCTTCAAGTTTGGACTGTTACGTATGTGCTGCGGATGGAAGACGTTGGTGGTGTTTTTTTGTTATGTTTTGGGTTGATTTTTTGTTGTTGTTAAAGTTCATTGTTATTGTTA
>JAHWFP010094685.1:6449-20437 GCA_023313725.1 Lithobius niger | reverse complement strand
CACAGATCTCAAGCTAGAGAAGGGTCACGCTAGTCGGGAGTGGAGACGCATGTCCGGAGAATGCCATGCCGGGCACGATGGTAGTGGTTCGTATGTTATAGTTTAGCTTTAGAAAGTTCAGTTTAGGACCCCCATATTCTAAATTTTAGTTTAAAACTTAACCTTAACTCTCTAGCTAGGGAAAATTATGGTGGAGACGCCTGTAGCGGCATCTTAGGTTCTCTCTCCCCATAACGTCAGAGTGATTCTCTTACTAAAAACCAACTTTTCCAGTTTATTTTAAATGGATTTTTAATCTAAACTAACTGACGGTTTGATCTTTGTGGAATTCAAATTGAAACAAACTGATGCCTAAGAGCAAAATTGCCGTGCTTTTTATTACTTAGAACAGTTCTCGAGGGAACTAAGGGAGGTTGATCTTTTTGTACTTGGAAAACTTAGAAACATAACTGTGGACGGTTGATCATGTAGAACCATACTGTCAGACTTTTATCAGTTGCGGCTGTTGAGTCTTGTGGGTGTCTCCGGGAGCAACTAATATTCCTTTTTCTTTTGTGAAAATTTAACTTTTATTCAAAACAAGTGTGTTTGTCTGATTTGTGAAATACTAAGTGTATATTCAACTTGTTGCTTTTAAATAATTTATTTCGAAAGCTTTCAGAAGCAAACTGTAATGTAAAGTGTTTTCATTCTGTTGCAAAAATAAAACCAGGAGTTTTAAGCTTCAGTCGTTTGCTAGATTTGATTAATTGTATTTTAGTGTAAAATAAATATGTAGCCCATCTTTAATTTTAGCTAGTAAAACAGTTAAATCCACCGTTGGTGGCAGCGATACCGACAGTTTAATGTTAGGCCCCTTTAATTAGGACCGGCGCTTCATCCCCCATGCTGGGACAGTGTCCATGCTGTGTTGAATAACGTAAAAAGTCGTCATTAACACCGATTAACCTCAAGCTGAAACTCCACGTACACCAGGGAAACCGGGGGCGTTACAAGCACCTAAGCCGTTGTAGTGTCCGCCGTTACAACTGGTGGCAGCGGTGGGATGAACAGGTGCTGTTCCCGTCAAGCGTTTTCCCCCCTGCCATGCTACATGCCTAGAAGGATGCAAGCCACTTCCAACTAGATGTCTGTGGTCCAGCAAAACATGGCCACGAAGCAGATGCCTGTGACTAAGTTACAAAAAGTCACGAAGCAGAAGTCGTACTAAAGTTATAAAAAAGTACAACCCCCGCAGCAGCTCCAACCACTGCCGGCGCCAGGAAGCAACAGCTGCCGCTTCCAGTAGACGTCCTCAAGCCGAGAGCCGTCCAAACCCCAACCGATGCTGTAGGAGAAGAGGCCCGAGAGGGAAACTACGCTCCGTGCAGCCAAGCCGTGGATTTTGTGTGCTACACCGAGGTCCCGTGGATTTGACCGCCTGTGACGATCGACTCCAGAAATCAGTGCCGAACTTCCCGTACTATGGTGGAACGGAAGGACAGACTGACCGTACAGCGATTGTACAATTGGGTAAGTGTACATGAGATATGCTTAGAGGCCGCCAAGCCGAATGTTGTAGTTGATAGCATTTATGCAATTTAGCTATTCATATACCAGAGTGCTAGGGGTCTTGAAAGTGTATTTTTTTATGTGCAATCTTACTGGATTTGGGAGAGAAGTTTTTTTTATAATTCGCTCTACCCAAAAGTAACGTTAAATTTTAAGCGGCTGCTTTTAATTTTTGTTTCATTTATAAAAGCTTTATTTTGAAACCACGTTAACCATTAAGACTCAAAATGTCCGAAATGGAAGAATTAGACGAAATCATTCGTGATATCACAAACAAGGACTTAAAGAAGGCTTGTTTAAACCTAGGCTTCACAGTAAGTGAATCCCGAGCCGAATCGCAGAAAATATTACGATCAGCCCTTGATGACGGTAAATTAGATTTAACCGAACTTTCCGATGCACTAGCTAACACTATTGAAAGGAGAGAAGCCGCTATTTTTGCTAAAAAAGAATTAGCCGCTAAAGAAAGTGAACTGTTTTTAAAAGCAGAAGAATTAAAGTTAAGAGCACTTGAAGTAGCAGACGCAGAGAAAAAACGTGCTGTTGACTTAGCCGAGGCCGACCGTCGTCGAACTCATGAACTAGCTTTAAGGGACCAAGATGCCCAAATAAAGGATCGTGCCAGTGCTATGGAAATAGCTAAACTGGACAAGCAGCTCGAACTAGCTAAGCTAAATGCTGCTACGTTAAATCTTAACCCCGCTCCAAATGGAGCTAACGGCGCTCCCCCACCTCCCCCAAATCCAGTTGCAAAACATGGTAAAGTGGCCGACATAGTTCGATTGGTAAATAGGTGGACGCCCAACATTGATATTAACAGTTTTCTTAAGATTTTCGAACGAACTTTAACTAGTCAAAAGATTCCTAAAGACCACGGTCACGGCATTACAACCCCTCGTCGGTGAGGTTTTCATTAAAGTTTGTGATCAGCTAACAGACGCTGAAATGCAGGATTACGAAATAGTCAAAAATAAACTGCTTGCCCGATTTGTACAGACTAAAGAGTCTTTGCAAACTCAATTTCGTTATCTCGAAAAAGGAGTAGAAATGCAATTCCAGGATTATGCATTCGAGTTAGAAACTCTTTTTACTCGTTGGGTAACTTTAGCTAAGGTTAACCGTGACTATGATAAACTTGTCAACCTCGTGTTATTGGAACAATTTTATAAATCGTGTCCAACACATCTCAGAAAATGGATCCCTGATCAAGTCAGATTAGGAACTCTGGCCGAAGCGGCCCAGTTGTGTGATGAATTCACCACCCGTAATAAGCAGATTTCCACTGATGCTGCTTCTCGTCCCGTTAAAGCAACTCCTGCAGCTGCTATGACAGCACAAGGTTCTAAACCTTCCAACAGACATCGTGGTAACTCTAATCGTAACCACAGTCAGGCGGCTAAACCGGCTGGTACCGCCGAGGTGAAAACTGACCCCCCTAGTGGAAGTTCAGCCACCAACACTTACTCAAACCGTGAGTTCGACAAACCTCGTCTCATAGGCGATGGCACTTGCTTTTATTGCAAAAAAATTGGACACAGACGCCAAGATTGTCGTATCCGTATGGCTGACGAGAAGGCAGCCGGCGCTGATTGTAATTTTACTAGTCATGCCCCACCGGAAGTTGTTTTGTCCAAACACATCCACGAATGGTCCGTGAACGGCCAAAAATGCCGTGTCTTGCGCGACACAGGTTCCACGCACGATGTAATCGCTCGTGAACTCGTTAAACCCGACCAGTTTACTGGCGAGTACACGCATTGTCATAATGCTTTAACTGCTAAGACTACTGCACATGCTATAGCCTTAATTTAGGTTCAGACCCCCTACGGAGCTATCCAAACCGAAGCTCTCGTATCCGATCACGTTGGCCCGCATTTCAGTATGTTGCTGGGCGTGCCCTCTCAAAATGTGTTAGAGGAAAAAGGGCTTGTTTCCCTCCCCACTTATGTGAATGCAGTCACTCGTGCACAGGCACGCGCCACCGATCAGCTCCCTCTCTTACGCCCTAATTACTGTGAGAACCCCGCTGATAGCGAGGAGTCAGATAGCAACTCGATTGAGGTTACTCCAAGAGCAGTGACGGAAGGTTTTGTCGACCCCAAACAAGACGTTTTGGATGAGGCAATTTTAGGTCCTCAAACTGAGCAATTCACACAGCTCCTCAACATTGACAAACCCGAGTTTTTAAAACTCCAGCGTGAATGCCCAACTTTAACTTTATGTTGGAAGTATGCTGAGCTGCCAGAAAGCCAGCAAGACAAAAACAAGCTGTTTTTCGTTGACAACGATTTGCTTTTTCGCAAACCTTTTCGACCTGAGGGAAGGCCGCTAATAAACAGGCAACTAGTTCTACCCCAGGAGTGTAGAAATTTGGTACTAAGCACTGCGCATGCTAATGCATGGGCTGGCCATCTTGGGCGTTCTAAAACAAAAGAAAGAGTGCTTACACATTTTTACTGGCCCAAATGTTTTAGTGACATTGAGCAATTTGTCTTGACTTGTCTTACCTGCCAGAAAAACGGAAAATCTGGACAGAAGTTTGTTGCCCCTATGGTGCTTGTGCCCATGGATGGGGAGCCCTTTAATCGTTTCATTATTGATATTGTTGGCACCATCAGACCCTCTAGTAGAGGTGGTTTTAAATATATTCTATCCCTCCTCGATCTGGCAAGAAAGTTTCCCGAGGCCGTGCCCCTTAAAGAGGCCAACAGTCAAAGTGTAGTTGACGCCCTCCTCGGCATCTTTTCGAGGTTAGGCTTCCCTTCTGAATTACAATAAGACTTAGGCTCGCCCTTCATATCTGCCCTCACCACTTTATTCCTTGAAAAATGCGGAATTAAGTGCATCAATTCAAGTGTGAATCATCCACAGTCCAACAGCGTGGAGCGCTTTCACAGAACCCTCAAAGCGGTGCTGAGAGCGGTTTGCCACGAGCATCCCCTAGACTGGGAAAGATGCCTCCCCGGTGCAATGTTTGCACTACGTAATGCTCCACTTGAGAGTACTGGATTTACACCTGCTGAAATGGTGTATGGCCGAAATTTGAAAGGCCCTCTCGAGCTTGTTAAAAGCCAATGGGTTAAACCCGACGTCCACCCATCCGTCCTTGAGTATATCCTGGATTTACTCCAGAGATTCAAATACTCACGGGAACTCTGACAAGAAAATATTGTGAAGAGCCAGCTGAAAAATAAGACCTACTATGACCGTAAGGCAGTTGAACGTAAGTTCAAGGAAGGTGATAAGGTTCTAGTCCTTAAACCTGACCGAGCCAATAAGTTAGAAATTTATTGGGATGGACCCTGTGATGTTGTTAAACGCCTTTCAGACACCAATTATTTAATAAAAAAAATCGTTTGGTTCCCAAAAGGAGACAGTTTATCACATCAACCTGCTCAAGCCCTATCTGCCTAGGGAGGGGTCAAGCAACCATTCGTACAATGACGAACGTGAGTTTACTCACCAAGACCATGTTTGGTCCGGCAAGCCTGGTGATGGCCATCTTAATTCAAAAGAAGCCATGAGTCTTTTCAAAAAGACAGGAGATTTATCAGAGTCTCAAAAATCCGACTTGCTTAAAGTCTTTGACCAGGTAGATGGTGTTTTTTCTACTCTGCCGGGTCGTACCGACATTGTCACCCACGATGTGGAGTTAATTGACACTCAGGTGAAGCCTTGTAAATATTACAGGCATGCCAAGTTCGAACGTGACTTAATAGTTACAGAGATCAAACGTATGTTAGATCTAGGCTTAATTGTGGAAACGGATTCCCCACATGGATCCCCCATGATTATTGTACAAAAAGAAGACGCTAGCCCTCGTCCTGTAGCTGACTACCGTGAGCTGAACAACAATGCGGTTACTAAAGATTACCCAATTCCCAACATTGAGGAATGTATTGAACGTGCAGCCAAGTGGAAATACATTTCCATTTTTGACCTTAACCGTGGATTTTGGCAAGTGCGCTTGACGCCACAGTCGTTTGCTAGATTTGATTAATTGTATTTTAGTGTAAAATAAATATGTAGCCCATCTTTAATTTTAGCTAGTAAAACAGTTAAATCCACTGTTGGTGGCAGCGATACCGACAGTTTAAGGTTAGGCCCCTTTAATTAGGAACGGCGCTTCATCCCCCATGCTGGGACAGTGTCCATGCTGTGTTGAATAACGTAAAAAGTCGTCATTAACACCGATTAACCTCAAGCTGAAACTCCACGTACACCAGGGAAACCGGGGGCGTTACAAGCACCTAAGCCGTCGTAGCATCCGCCGTTACAGTTTGGTGATTTTTCAAAAGGTTTGGTCTACTGGCCAATGGCGAGTTAAGGTAAATACTGAATCTACAGCCTAGTTTGTGAGGGTGCTGCGTGCATGCAAAATGGCCTCTCATGCCACTGACACATTCGTTGCCAGGAATGACTCATCCACTTAAACATTTTAATACTCCTAGGTAGCATTAGCCGCCTGTTTGGCCATAATTTGAGGGGTACAAACTAAATTTTTTTTTTAAATACATGGCCTATGAATTTGTTGGGCTTAGCCGTCCAGAGATCACACACTTCCAAAGAGTAGCCCGACTTAATGAACCCTTAAACGTCAATACAGAAATGTAAGGACAAGATATTTTTAACACAATGTGTTTAAAATGCACTCCGGCATAGGGCTATGCCAAATATACGAGTGGAAGTGCACTGGCCACTAGGCAGCTGGCGAATAAACGCAGCGAGTTTGCGACTTAAAACTGGGCAGCACTAGACCCTTACACGGGTCCACTACCGCAGAAGCTCCGAGCAAGATGGCCGGCCTATCTAGATTCCGGCGCGTGAAGTTTAGAAAGGTTTAAGATTTTGATTGCGGTTTCTGGTGTTATGTGGTTAGTTTAGGTTAGGTAAATTTGGAAAAAACTGACCTTATTTTCGAGAAACAGCGACCTTAATTTACCCTTTACATCAACGGAGTAGTACAACCAACGTATACAGATCGATGGTGGACGCGCTTGGAGCCGCTGTGGAAGTGGTTCCGTTTGTTGAAGTGGTCGTTAGGCCTAATATGCATTTCACGACAGCACGATGTCCATCCGGTATTGGAAGCGTCCACTAGAGGTGGGCGCGGGTAGGGTAAACCGCGGTTCGATGCGGTTCGGGTCGGTTCCGGGTCGGGTCGGTTCCAAAAAAAATAATTTGTGCGGTTTGCGGGCAGCTGCGGGTCTGAAAAATAAAATTAAGCAGCACCAAGAAGCAACGTCAGAAGTAAAGTTAGTAAACGTAGAAAGAACGTTGGAGTAAACATAAAAAGAATGCTAGAAGTAAATCTAAATGTAACAGTGTAAGTTACCATAGAAGAAACACTGCATATAATTGTGGATGGTACTTTAGAGGTAACTATGGAAAGAACAGTCTACATCGCAAATTTAACTTAGAAGGAGCCCTGGAAGTAACTGTAAATGCTGTTACGTCCATAGTTACTTCCACTCAACTTAGTCTCAGTCGTGTGTTACTTTAATGGGTTTAATGAGTTTTTTCATACTTCTAAGAGAAGTATCCATTGAAATAAATATAGACGTATAACACTTCCACGAGTGTAATAGGCTTTTACAACGTAACTCAATGAAATAATAACAATTAACATTTGATTGTCGCATTTAACCAGTATACGAAAACACGCAACCGTAAAAAACAAAACCTTCGTTAAATGACATATTAGCTTCATTAAAAAAAAACTCTCGATGCCGTGTTGCATGAATGAATAGGCTTAAACTCGAACCAAATTCTCCGTTAGCTGCTACTTACAAAGTTAAAACGTAAAATATTTTGGCTTATAAGCTGACAATTATGCCAGCAATTGTGATGATGGTTACTACTTTTAGATTATACAACAAAAGTTTGCTATTGCAGTGCGTGATATGGCAGAAGTGTACAGAAGACCGGTAGTGACTAGGTAGCCACTGCTGTTGTTTATATATAGTACATTGGTTGGTAAGGCGTTTGGTCTCGAGGGTAGGAGATTTGGGCCCTACTCATCGGTTGGGCTTTACTCGCTGTACTATGGTTCCCAGAGAACTCTTACAAAGCTCGCAAGCAAGGAGTTAGGGTCTCAGCACGTTCTCCACTAAGTTCTAAAGGTGGTTCTGGTTTGGCCAAAATACTGTTAAAGGCAGCTATTTGACAAAAGAAATGCAGAAAGTCATAAAATATGCTTTAGGTATTTTTCTCATTAAAATTGCAAACAGTTACATAATCAAGTTAAAGATGGAAAAGTTCAAATCTTTCACGATAGATATAATGTAAGGCTCTGGTGTTCAGGGCTTCTTCTTTTAAGGTGGTGTTGCCAGGTGAACGGAGACATCTTCTTTCCTGGTAATGCAAGTCTATCAAGTTTCAGATGGGTACAGGCCAGAAAGTCTTCAATTGCCAATGGCAATGAAAAAGGGCTTCCTTCTTGGTACGATTCGTTTGGTAGATACTGAGTGATGTCATACATTACTTGAAAATATTTACATAAAATCTGGATATCAATAAATTTCCCACCTGACTGCAAAAGCTTTAACAGGAAGACAAAGCATTCAGTTTATTAGTGGTAATGACACTTTGCCCTACATCAAATTGCAGGTTGGTGAATTGGTTGGCAATGTTCATTTGGGTTGAGACATATACCATAACAACTTTCCCAGTTTCAAGCGTCACACGAAGCTTCTGACACAAGATGACAATATTTTCAGACCCGTGACTTCTCAACACAGCTTAAAGCACCTGTGCATGCACTTGGTGAGCCGGTATATAATGAGGCAGGTGCCACGTCTTCGGGTTTGATGAAATAAATTCTTTTAAAGAGTTCTTGAGTCCAAAGCATCTCTTGTACAGCTTGTGAGATAGCTGGGTACTCATCAACGACACTGACTTCTACAGTTTAGACCACCAAAGGAAAGGAACACCAACAAAAGTCGCCATTATGTCGAGCGCTGATGGTCGGTCGGGATTACTAGTATGACTGGCGTCTGCATAAACGTTGTCTGGAGCTATCGGGATTCATTACTAGACTGTATTCTCTGGTCCCTTTAAGGTCTCTCAGAATCTTCTTCCCTGCTTGCCGATCCTCTTGTGATGATACTAAAAAAATGCTGGGCGAGTAAATTTACAGTGAACGAAATATCGAGCCTAGCATCATTAGCAATGTAGAATAGCTAGCTCACTTAATGGAATCTTGTCCATTTTCTATTCAACAACAACTTGATCAGACGCTCTAAACACCACAGGTGTCAAGACTGGAGAGTAGTCATCCATGCCGAAACGTGGATAACTATGTGGATAATTCAATATAATTAGATTGGTTCATTGCTAGAGCTCTGGTTTACATCGTGTACAGTTTTACTCCAAGTAAGAAATTTACTGGTCCTAATGTCCGAATCTCAAAGCTTGTACTGAGTAATTTTCTTGCAAGCTGAAGCATCTTTGATGAGAAAGTAAGTACAGCCGTGTCATCCACGTACACCACAAGTTTACACAAGTATGCTCTTTTAACTCAAGTGACCTGATGACCGGTTCTAAGAGCTCAAAGTGTTACTTTGAATTGGGATCCTGCAGATGGTTTGTGCCTAAAAAGTGCTCTTGAAACGTCATGTTCCTGCTTATTACAATCTTTTGTGAAGAATGTTGTAGAGACGCTATGCTCTCGAGTGCTCATTGTACTCAACCATTATGCAGGATAAACCCATACAATTTAATTTCGTTTGGTTATGTTGCACTTTCAATGAGAAGCAAAGACATCTAATAGAGTTGAAACACTTGACTGTTGATTTAAAATCCTTCCCATACCATAACTGTCTGGTTATGGTATATATTGCTATGGTATTGCTATGGTATATATTGCTATGGTATTGCTATGGTATTGCTATGTATTGCTATTGCTATGGTATATATTGGTATATATTGCTGCGTTCAGCATCTCTTCCCAGAAATTCACTGGTTTCAAATAAGGTGCTATAGACCAGAGTCATTAAGGATAATTTATGTGTTCCACCGTCCGAGTCGAACTAGGCGAGTACATGGGCGAGATCTGGTTTATAATACCATTGGCTGTCAGGAATTCATGGAATTTGGAGTTTTCATACTCAGCAATACCGGATTTAACGGGGGGGGGCGGGGGGGGGGCAAGGTCCCCCCGAGCCTTCGACGTAAAAGGACCTTCATGGGCCTTCATGGTAAAAGGGGCCTTCATACCCCAAGCATCAGTAGTGAAATAGAACTAATAACAATGAACATTGTTGAGTTACAGCTGGCCAAAAAAAAAAAAGTTCCTCAGAATTTCAGGAAGGCAGGGGGCCTTGTAGAGCTTTGCCCCCACAAGGCTGCTTCCTTAAATCCGCCATTGATACTCAGTACTGTGGTCATGCTTTGAAGCACTTTTTGCTTTGAAGCACTTTTTTACAACCCGATTGTAATTGCGACATTTCGCAATAATCCTGTGTTTAAACAATTTGTCTTTAGACTTTAGGAAATCAATTGTTATATATTTTGCACAATCATCGGTAAATTACATCGGTTGCAAAGTATTTGTCCCCAGCTATTGTGGCTACTGGTAATGGATCAACAATGTCCAAATAAATAATTCCTAGCCTTTCCTTAGCTCAAGTTTATTTCAGTGTTAAAAAAGGCTTGTGTTTAGTGTTGGCGTGGAGACAACTACTACAACCATTTTTCTATGGCCTTATTGCTCCTTGTGAGCTGAAACCACTTATGCACGATTTTGCGCAATTTACTTCAAAGTGAAAAGGTGAATGTGCGTGAATCAGTTATCCCACAGCAATGTGTTTCCTTTCAAGACATGTTTACTGGATAACGTATTTAATGCAGAAACACTTGTTTGGGTAATTATGGGCATCTTCCGGAGTTACTAGTTGCATTATTTATTACTAATCAGCTTCAGTATTAGATAAACCTGTGTTAGGATTTGTCTAGGTTTGGCTAATTGCTTCAGGCTGCTGTTTACTTATTTCTTTTGTCATAGAAACATTGGTTAGGTAGTCAATCTTAGGTTAACTACAAGGAACAGATGACATACGTATCGTGCTAAGAAAAATGTGTATGCCTGTCGGTTTATGAAAAACTCTGCAGCAACAATCTTCAAAGACTATTTTAAAACGGTTCACTAGTGCCTGGCATACAGAAAACAAATTATTCAATAATTCTGGTATAAAAAGTGTGTTATGTAACATCAGTTGGTATCGTTAATATCCAACGTTACGTCACCAGCCTTGCTCGGTTTTACCATGTTGTTTTTAGTTGCACACTTTATGGGTTCAGATTTTACTTTGTTAAGCTGCTCAAACAATTTCTATTTTAAATGCCATAACGTCCTGACCCACAATTGATTGCAAGGACATCTTTTAAATCCCATCCATTTTCTGAAAACCGCGACTTCTGCAAACTTAGCATCGGTAAAGCTATTTTTGTTTGTCTTACTTTTTTGAAGAATTACTTCTTCCTCTATTGAAACATCCATACCAGGGTCACGATGGTTGTCACGAGTTCTGACCATAGTCGACACTTCAGAACTGCACGCGGCGGACTTGTGACTTGCACCCCCACAACACAAACAAACTGTACTTAACGACACTTGAGGTGTCCTGGTGAGTTTGGCTAAGCAAACAAGTAAATCTGAAAAAAGGTTTTTTTTATTAGAAAATGCTTGGTTTTTTGTTTTCATTCCTTACAAGCAGATGTCCAGTGTTAGAGGATTTTGGCTTTACTTTTTTTTTTAAAGGTACTATGTAGCCAGGACGTAGGCAGTCCTAACATTATGTTACACGTCTTCTGTTCGTCATCTAAGTCACAGCCTTTGTTTTCAATTTCTTGTTAAATAAGTGGCTAGTTTTCCTAAATATTCAGCAAAACTCATCGAGTCGGTTACTTGAAATTATGCAACTTTTGGCCTAACGCTAAATAATTCAATGTTTGAAGATTCGACCTCTCTTTTTAAATGGTCCCATATTTTGGCTGCTGTTGTTAAATACTTTGGTATTCGAACAACTTTGTTATCTGCAGAAAGCATGATTAATCTCATGACGTCTTCATTAGTTAATTCCCAAGCGGACAATAAAGTAGCATTGGTATGTGCTTTGGTATGCCAGTCATTAACGTTCCCCACGTTGTCTTGTTGACGCGTTAGCGCTTCCACCCTTGTAGCCGATGAATTGTTATTTGAGCCACCTAGTAAATTCATATACTGGATAATCGTTGCCATTTTTACCGTGATCACATCACAAATTCCTAGAAAAATTGTGGGCGGAGTCTTGCCTTATTATACATAATGTATTTATAAGCTGTTAACAGTTCAGATTGACTCCTTTTAAGTTCTGTAGCCTTGGCACTATATGAAGAAGAATCCTGTCCGAGTAGTGCCTCCCTTCAAAAACGAACTTGGCATCCATTTTTGAAATCCTTTGGCATTCTTTTCCAGCAGAAAGAATGGAGTAATGCAGTAGTTCATTTGAAGTAATGGCCTAAAAAATCAATTTTTTCTTAGTTAGAATTCTTGTGGTTAGCTAGAAAATATGCCTGTTTTTCCTACGCTCTGCAACCAATTGTCAGGCGATGAATTACGGATCGCTATTTGATAAAAATAAATGCAGGAAGCCAAAAAATAAGCTTTGGGAATTTATTCCCTTTAAAATTGCAAACAGTTATGCAGTTAAGTTAAGAACGGAAACATTAAAAATGCAAATCTACAAAACATAGAGCCATCCTTCACGGTAGGCTATCTATCCACCCAAAACCAAAAGTGGTTGAAAAACCCGCCAAGTTTCCTAAACGGTCGGTCTTTGAAGGTAGTGATATCATTCCACCAGGAAAAGGCCGCCAAGATTAATCCTATTAGCCAAGTTAATCGCACATACTAATAGTTCGAAAGTTAAATGAAAACTAGAACATTGCTACTAGTGGTAGCAATCTTCAAGTTTTCATTTAACGTCCAAAGTATTATTCGGTGCGATTAACTTGGCTAATGGGATTAACCATGGCGGCCTTTCCCTGGTGGAATGAGATCACTACCTTCAAAGGCAGACCGTTTTTGGAAACTTGGCGGATTTTTCTACCAGTTTTGGTTTTGAGTGGATATCACAACTTTCATAGGACTGTGAACGTACATAAGGTTACACCGTCTGTTTAAGATGCTTCAATCCCATTTTTGCACACACTGACTAACAATCACAGATTTCGTTCGCTTCGCTCACTCAATCAGCGCATCCCCTTCAGTTGTTTAGTTTATCTCTGCAACTTCCTCTTAATTTTTCAAGATTTCGTTCACATTTAGTCATGCAGAAACCCCCGAAGGTCGCTGTTACTAAAACAGCAGAACGCGAAGCATTTTTTTTTTTCTTAACAAAAAAAACCCATTAGCTCGTGTATGCTCGTATTGTCTCGCAACCATCATCTACCGTGCATCCCTTTATTCTTACACAATCCACGGCCACGTTAATGTTTCTTTATTTTGTCCTTCGTTACAGTTCAGTTTTTAGTTCGTCCAGGCTTTTACAATAAATCTAAGGCCAAGTCTGGATTGTTCAAGCCATTGTTGCTTAAAATCTTTGGTTGCAACTTGGAAAAGAAACGAAATGTAAATTCGCCAGCGGCGAATTTGAAAACCCTCCCATGCATTTGTTCTGACCCCTACAACCCCCAATCCAACAAAAGGACCATCCTCAGATCACCATGCATCCGTGTGCAAAAGTTCAGGTACGTAGACCTTCTCAATTTTGCGCTAGCCATGGTTAGAAAGTCTATGGGATTTAACATGGGAAATCTCTTGTTAGTTATAGTCAGCTAGCTAGCTAGCTAGACAGTAACATAAAAACAACGTTATTGACGCATCTTTTTCTCTATGATTGGTGGACACTCATCCTTTAAATTTTAGTTTTTCTTAATCTCTGACTGTTCCCCTTACATTTTCCACAATTTGAAACATTTCTGTCGCATTGGGATTTATCCTCAACATGCCAAAATATGCTTTCAATTGCTTACAGTTAACAGACACATGTCTGCTAGTGAGCCGCCTTTTTATCATTAACAATCAATTTTTAACAATCGGATGTCTACAATGGGATGATCTCCTGTTACTTGGCAACAACACACTAGCGTGTGTCTAGATATATACAGGGTGTTCGGAAATTGGTGTCAAATATTTTGAGGGTCCGCTGTGTGATCAAAGATAAGAAGAAAAAGTCCTATAAACATGGGTCCGGAAATGCACCAGTCTTTAGTTACAGCCCCCCCTCCCCCCAGGTTTGGGGTAAACAGTTCTTAAATACCTCGTAATGATTCACCGTTTCCATTCCAAACTCAGGATATGTGCCATATCATACCTGGTATTTCAGTACTTCATAATACAGTATTGGGTCGCACAACTTATCAGAGGGAGAGGTAATTTTCTTATGGGGGGGGGG
>JAHWFP010094683.1:187-14588 GCA_023313725.1 Lithobius niger | reverse complement strand
TTTTGGTGATGCAATAATTAAATTGTTGTATCGGACGTACGTAACGTTTTCTTATCGCAGTTCTTGTGTTTAGTTATTGTGTAAGTGATCCAAAAGTAATGCATGCATGTCAAAATGGATGTAATTGCCTTTTAACCAGGTAATTCCAATCGATCTGATGTTAATTGCTTTTTCAAAGGGCTTTGATTTCTTGGTGCGTATTAAATTATGTTCCAATGTGTAAAGCCTTGGTATTCATGGTGGCTTGTTGGCGTGGATTTATGACTTCCTCACTGACAGAGGACAGGCAGCAAGCATTGGCAGGGCTAGTCCCTCATCCATGAATCCAGTTACAAGTGGGGGTCCCACAGGGACCTGTCCTTGGCCCTATATTCTTCTTACGTTATACTGCAAACTTAAAAACTGCTGATTCATCAAATTATGCAGATGACGTTACACGTTATGTGTGTCAATGATCTAAATGACCACGAAAATTTGCAAACAGAACTGAGTCTTATAAATAACTGGTCACAACTTTGGCATCTACCGGTAAATAATAACAAATGCTGTTCAATTTATATATGCGATATACTTCAGAAAATTCTGTGCTAAATAACATCGAGGTCTATACAAACCTTGGTATTAGCATCACTAGTGATCTGTTGGTAATACATTGGTAAGCTAAGAAGACAAATGCCCCTCTTCCAAGATCCGAAATAAAAAAGAGTATAATTAGGTAAACTTAGACAAAAATGTATTTACTGCAGTTGAAAAAAATTCTTGAAATTGGCTTTCAAAGGTACTAAAAGTATTGAAAATTACGGTTTACAGAGCCTTGAAAGACTTACAGCACTGCTCCTACCCTTTCCTAACAACCATAGCTAAATTTTCTGATTTCATTTTGAATTCCAATTTTTTTTTCAACTCCCCTACCCCCAACAGCCCAAAAAAATTTCTTGGATGTGCAACTGGGTGTTACAACCCGTAACTGCCATGTTTTGTGTGAATAATACGTGTGTTACTTTACAGATTTTTTGTTATACATATGTTACATTACATTTGTTACATTATAGATTAAAGAATCCTGCAACGCATGCAAAGAAGTAAGTAGGCTTGCAAAACAATACTACTATTTGGAACGCTTTACATTAGTGCCTAACTTATACTGATTCACCTTCTCCGTGACTTTGCAGGACCCAGATGATGTAGGCATGTGCGTCTACAAACGGTGGCTTCTTGTAAGTACAAAATCGCACGCAGGATGATCATAACTATTTTTCTTTCATTATGTTACTGCTAAAGATGGGGTTTTAAACGATCACATAAATCCGTTTGCGCGAGTGCGATTGGTGGTGAAAACAAAAAAACTGCACTCACCCATGCGTAACAGCTTGGTAGCACGCAGGTGGTGGGTCTTAAGGTCGTAATGTAATGCCGTTAACCCCTTCAACACCAAATGTACGTCCAGAGGGATCCTTTTTAATAATCCCTTGTGCACGTGGGCTGGTTACACGATTCGATCTACCATCCTCTGATGATTTTGTACTGTATAGTCTCGAGTTTACAGTCACGAATTCCTAACATCGTGTATAGTTATCATTCTGAATGGTTGACGCCCAAACTGCAAAAATACGCCCTGCAACGAAGATGTGTTATGCTCGCTTCGCTCGGCTTCCCGGGAACCCTCAAGAAACCTGCTAATATAGATGGCACCATGGTATTTTCTTTCGCATTTCAATCGGTGATAGTGCCACTTTAAGCCATGTTAACTTTTAACTTATTACACTACAAAAAGCCTCATGGGCTGGGTCAATATTAACTTCTTACAACCGTAATAATCAAAAAGGAATACAACTATTTTTGCATCCTAAATGCGTTTTGAATTGCTGCATTGTTCCATTTAAATTGTAGGCTACTATTTATTTTAAACAGTAATGGCAATGCGTAATTTATGAATGTTGACTTTCCTTCAACAGACTGATGAAGACGGCAACGTGTTGGCTTCAAAAATCAGAGAAAGTTACCTTATCGGCTTGAATAAAAAGGTAAGGCCTAGAGTAACAAGTAGTAAATTTCAGTTTGGGTAGATATCATATTTTTCTGGATAAATGACGAAAGACTTCCGTTAACGTGTAAGATTAGCTCATCACGTGATGTAACTCGTGGAAATGCAGTTAGTTTATACATTAATCCCGCCCGGCTAGTAAACGGGATGTCCTGGGTTCGAGTCCCAGTCGGGGCAGTAGTCTTTTCTTTCTTTCTCAGACTAGTGTATTGTGTATCCTCACAAGGACAGTCTTTAATGCAGACTGCTTGCTGCAGTTAGTTTGTTCCAACACCTGCTTACAAAAAATCTCTAAAGCTAGTATGACGGTAAATCCGACAGCAACCGAAATTAGAAAATCTGCGGTATTGTAACATCCACGTTATTGTACAGTTCGATCGTCAGGGGTAGATCCAGCATAGTGCAGATGGTGTCGCCACCACACCTTTCTTCTTAAGAAATTTGTATTTGTTTGAATGGTTTCTTGTGCTCATTAATTCAATTTATTGGCTACAAATGAAAGGAAGTATGAAGCTCATGGTTTGGTTTCGTTCTTCATGTACTTTCATGTACTTTTCATGTGTTCCTCATGTAAGCTTTTTTTCCCCCAATTAACACACAGAAAATTGAAGCGGCAAAAGAAGTAATGAAAGACTGCGGAATCAAGACCGAAAAAATGAAGGTAATTTAGTCCGTTGGTATTGTGGTAAGAATCAAGTTATTTTCGTCCTTCCTGACGACTACAATGTCCAGTTATTTAGCAAAGTTTCAAAGATTATGTGATGTAGTTACAGTGAGTGCAAAAACATGCAAAAAAATAGCAAATCAGCAAGAGGGAATCGGGAATGTAAGGTCCAACCATGCCCAGTAAACCATCCGGCAAGTCCCATAACGACTTTGGGAGTAGACAACACAGCCTCCATGAAGCGACGTAACTGAAGACCTGATGGGTGGATAGCAAAATTTTTCCATATTGCATCTCACTAGCTGTTGACTGTGAAGCCCCACTGACGTCACGACTTTCAGGCCTTATATGACCCCCCGCCCTCCCCATGCAGTGATGCTCTCAGTCAGATGAAGCGACACAGCATTGAATTTTGCAACTTTTGTTCCATGCAAATCTCCGAACACTCGGTTCAAGAAAGGGCACAGATTTATGAAGAAATAATCCGAGCAAAAAGTAAATTAAAAAAAACGGGCTGCTATCATATCAAAAACTAAAAGAGCCCCCAAGTTGAGAATTGTTCGGTCTTCACTTGTTAACTTAAATCTATTGACTAATACTTCTGACGTTTAATAAAAATGGTTGTTTTTGTCTCTTCGAACAATATGTATCACAGGGGAATACTTCTTAGATATGGTTTTCTGCGATTCACCAAATTTAATTTCAAACATTGCTGCGGAAACGCCTATGTCCCTTAGTGATGACCCGTCACACTTGCCGCCTAATTTTACCGTGTTTTGTGAGTGAATTACTCGTGTGTGTGCATCCACTGAGGAAAAGTTTTAATAAAATGAATTTTCAGATGGCAGAAGATCTAATCCCCCAAGTTAACTGGGAGGATGTTTTTTTTTTCAAATTCTCCTGCTCTGGATGAGTACTGGCTTGCCTATTCTATGATTATGGATGAAGTCGTTGATAAGTGTGTGCCGACGAATTTGAAAGATATCTACAAGAGATCCAATGAATGTGCCAAGGCACTACGTGTTAAAAAGACAACTTGGAAGCAGTATGCCACCTCCTGTCTGTCTGTGCATCGTGATGCAAGTTTCCAAAAACGATCGGCCTTTGAAGGTAGTGATATCATTCCACCAGGAAAAGGCCGCCAAGGTTAATCCACTATTAGCCAAGTTAATCGCACCGAATAATACTTTGGACGTTAAATGAAAACTTGAAGATTGCTACCGCTAGTAGCAATCTTCTAGTTTTCATTTAACTTTCGAGCTATTAGTAGGTGCGATTAACTTGGCTAATAGGATTAACCTTGGCGGCCTTTCCCTGGTGGAATGATATCACTACCTTCAAAGGCCGATCGTTTTTGGAAACTTGGCGGGTTTTTCTACCAGTTTTGGTTTTGGGTGGATACATAGCATTGTTACTGGTGGGGCTGCTGACAAGGAAAAAAGTGTTATTGAGTCAGGTGATCCTGCCTTAGTGGTTCGTTAGTAGCAAATTATCTTCATTCAATGCTTTCGCGCCTCTCAAAGTCTGAACTGGGAAATATTGTGGTGGATAGTTTGGAGAAAGTGAAGGTTCTCATTGCCTGTTTCCATTGTGCGTTTGTGCCCAATGATGGTGTTCTACCCGTCTTTGGAGCAAAAAGCGAATATTTTGATAAAATTGAAAACGTCTAATTTTCCGAATGTGTTGTGAGGTCGGTTTTGTGCAATATGCACGGCGCAAGCAGGTGTGCAGCCGGACCTGATGAGATTCCCGCCATCGGGCATGTCAGGTTGGCTAATGTACTTTCTACCCCTATGAGTATTATCTTCAATAAGTCTTTTAACTTGCCAAATATGTGGAAACGAGCACTTATTATTGCCATCTTTAAAAAAGGTGACCCGACGAAATCATGCAAATTACAAGCCTTCGCTGTTGAGTTTTAAACCTAAGCATAAGGATTTGCCTGCAAGTTATTTTGACAATCTTGTTTTTAAATGTTGAATTTCCCTTGATTTGTAAGCTCACTGGAAGGATATAAGTGGCCTTGTGCCCATCCCTTTCTTTTTCCGAATGGAATAATGTTATTATTATTCTTATTTAAATAAATAAATCATATCAAAAATTAAAATTGGTAAAATTTCAAATTTAAATTTGAATTTGAATTTTTTAAAGAACCATGCAACCACAACGTCAAGTAGTAATGGTTTAAATGTTTTATTTAATCTTTGAACTAATACTCGGTAGGAATAACCTGGCACATGTTTTGGATTGTTGCTATCACTCCCTTGAATGGCCGAACCCACTTTGCGGCCTTTTACCAATTTTAATTTTTGATACGATTTATCTATTTATTTCTGATGCATATTGAAGGAAGAGATGAAAATAAGCAATTTTTTTTTTGCACTTCTAGGATAAGAAAGAGATTCTCGCTGTGTGGAGCTGCACCGATAAAGCCCTGACACAGGTAAGCCCTGACACTTAATAATTTTTAAGCTAGTATCTTAAAATTTTTCTTCAGCATTCTATTGGCATAAATAATTTCAATTTTTCCCGCATTAGCATTTTAGAGTTTCGATCTCATGGGAATTATTAGCAAAAGATTAAAAATTAATACAGACGCAAACACAGAGCCATCTCTCGGCGGATTTCGGCAATGCATGATACGCCATAAAATCTTTCAGCTCAGCCCAAGGACGGCTGGACGGGAAGGGCTCTATCTAGCCCCTACCCTCATGGCAAAGTGCCCTTTTTCGCCAACATTCTCTGGAGCCTAAAAAAGGCACACAAAAAAACCGATAGTAAAGCCTAAGAAAGTGGTGCAAAGAGGGACAGAATCCGAAAATGGGGCAAAGAGAGGCAAAAAAAGGTTAAAATACCAAAATAAAGTTTCCAGAAAAAAGTAAGTTTCCCTTGCTCTCTTTGGGGCCTGTGCACGACCCTGGCTCAGACCCTGCCGGGGGAACTAAAAGTGCTTCCCCAGACCCCGTAGCTGGCTTTGTTCTTTCCCCTCCGAAAATTTGTCCTGGCTGCACCAGTGAATCCAACAGGGCTCCCCAATATTATAGCAATCACTTGTAGTATTTTAATGTTACGATTTGAATGTTAGTGTTTTATTGAGAAAGAAAGTCATCCTAGAAGAGAATAACGAGAATACAATGTCATGTAACCTTGCCCCTTTTGCAACAGAAAAACTTCCAAAACAAATATGTTTTTCATTGCCATATGTCCCCGTTTGTGCGACAGTTCTTTATTTAACTAATGCTTAACAACTACTTTTTACAGGTTTGCCCAGAAATGAAAGAAAACCTGGAAGAGATGCACAAAGACCCCGAACTCAAAAAGTGCTTTAACAATTGGTCTTAAGACAAGTAGCACCAGTCCATAAACTAGTATCATTTGGTCGTCAATGGTGTTGGTTTAGTACTATTCTGTAACAAGAGCCTAAGTGTGAATTCTCTGTGTTATATTATGGGTGTATTAAAATGTGTTCAGCATTTACTTTGTTCTTAATATGCAGGAAATAGGCGTGTAAACCATTTGAGGCATGAGGAATACCAACTTGTTGCCAGGCCGACCATATCAACCCCACTGACACGATGATATCAACGGAAAACGGTTAATAAACAATGTCTACAAAGTATTGGGTCAGAAATTAAATGGTATGTAGTTTTACTTATCAAGACAAACAAATCACCTATTTCCGTGACTTATTGACTTCCATTTCTACCAATGTGGAAATACTCCAAGATTCTGTAAGTTATTGCAGGATGAACACGATCGTCTGAAGGGGTCGTGCACATTTTGCAGGATATTATTCATTAAGTTCTTTGCATCTTTCAAAACGGATAGGACCACAGCCACCTACAGTAAAGGCCGGATCAGATCAAGACAAATTAGGAGCGTAAAATCAACCATTGACATAATAGGAAGCACAAGTTTGCTAGGTGCTGCCACTCTATACACCAAGCGGCGAAATTTCAAACCAGCCGACGAGGGTTCTAAATTCTGTCAACCGATGACGCTACTTGGCAAACTTGTCGCGTCGGTATTTATCACGCCTTCTAGTGGAGCATTGTGGAAGGTAAAGCTGATACAGCCTTCACTGTAGGTGGCTATGATATGACACACATATTCTCAGTCAACTTTCAGGAACACCTACTCGTGTAACAAAAGTAACGTCCCTAACCATGTTCGTCCAGAACCAATCCGTTGCAGAGATGTACATTATCGTCATCACTTTTGAGAAAGCAACCTAGAGAATTAACCACTTCAACAACAGGACGTACGCCAACAAAATTACGTCCGGCGATGAAAGGTAAGGTTCATGAAAGTTCCACGGGCATCCAAGTGAAGCGAGCTAAGCACGGCACCGTAGTTAGCATGCAAGCTCAAATCGCATTACTGACGTTTGTACAGATGGGGTTCCCACTAGGCATACATCTAGAATGGAATGGGTTATGTATAGGGTCAGGCAAATGACTACGTTTTGCTATATGCTCCTGAAAGTTGGCTGTTATCATGTGTCTCCAGTATAATAATGGAACTTTTTCACCCACTCTTCAGAAGGACAACGTAAGAAGATAAAGACAGGGCCTCATGTTCAGGAATAGACATGAATTTGTTAGGGCTTCTGCTCGGATCCTTGCTGGTCCACCAACTCTCTTGCATACATTTAGCTTCGCCACAGAGCAATCAAAATAGCAACCGCCGAAAACGTCAGTCGCACTAATTTGAGGCATTGCAACATGCTCCACCTACAACTACAAGACTTACTTTTCAGTAAGTGACCAGTATCTACCATTGTAAAAGGTTTGATGGCCCCCCCCCCCCCCACGACCCCACACACACTGGATGCGTAATCACCAGTCTTACGTACACAGCAGAATGCCGAACTTTTAAGAGCTTTTCATGCTGATGCAGCAGGTCATGATGTACGAATCCATTCTTTCATCCTTACATGGCACCTTTCTTACAGTCACAATTAAATAAATAAAACTTAAGATGATAAATTATAGTGGTGGGCAGTATGAGGTGTGGCAATACCGGCAAATGAAAGGCAACTTGGCAGATAAAGAGCAGATCTTCACGTAGGTGCAGTAGATCAGATCAGTGATTCAAAGTTGGTGTGGATGTTACCAGGAAGGCAAGGATATACCGTAAATCCTTTGTTTGCAGCCCGGGCTACTGGTTAAAAATCAAGCCATTTTGACCCTGCTGCAATTAGAGACCGGCTACTACAAAATTTAGAAAGGAAATTATGGTGTCAATATATGTAGAACATGTGTCTGATATTAAAAGCGCTAAATAATATCACCTTAATGATTTTACCATTACTGTTTAATAAACCTGAACATGGTGGTAGCCATTAGGAATAAGAAATTTTTGAAATTATGCCATTTTGACCCGGCTACAACTACAGACCCGACTAAAACTAATTCGTGATTGGGAAAACACCCGGCGAAATAATTAGAGACCGCCTACAATTCAGGACCCGGCCTACATAGAGGATTTAAGGCACTCGGTTATTTTAAGACTAAGTTTGGGTTTCCGACAACTGCCAGCTTGGTAGAATGGGAGGAGAAACTACTTGGGATTGAAGAGTTCAGTTATTAACCTACAGCCACGTTCTTATGCTGGACTGTGAAACAGAGTGGCGTGAAGCCAGTTCAACACAGTGAAAGTACAACCTTTTCCTTCACAGGGAGCCGTCACAAAATTCTCCTGGGGTGCCGGCCTTCAACTCACGTAGCATGTATATAGAGTCGAGAGTTGAAGGCCGGCACCCCAAGAGAACTTTATGACGGCTCCTTGTGCTTTCCTTAAGGCATTGATAAGATACAGCTTCGGCATTTAAATTCTGAGGTTATTGGTTGTATTCTCACTGGTTTCACAACCATAGCAAGTAAACGGTACACAATGCCAACTTGTCACCATCTTTCAGCTATTTTGGAATAGGTGTAAAGGATCGCTGACAAATCGTTAAATGTTCAACGGCCGCAAAATGTTCAATTTTGGTACGAAAATACGTATTTGTTGTTTGTTTGTATGTTAATTTTTGCCTTTAGGGAGCAAAACCCAAACCGGGTATCTACCCCCACGACGATGAGAGGGACTATTTAGCTGGAGAAATCCAAGTGGAAAAGCCCAGGATCTTTGACATGCTACAATTGACATGAGCACGAGATACCACACGGCCCTTCTCGTCCCCGAAAATGCCGGGGGGGGGGGGGGGAAGCACAGGCCAGGATCGAACCTGGAACTCCCGGACAAGAGATGGTCGTTCTGTCCTTCGAGTCACTGGTCCAAAATAAAAGTTTCAAAGGATTCCCGTCAAATGTTCGCCGTTTGAAGTGGCGATATCAAACACCTACATTGCACCCATGGAGTAAAAGAAAAAAAATCTTCAAAAAAAAAAAGCAATTCTGATAATATATTATTTAAACCTTGAAATATTGATTGAAGGGATTACGACATTTTTTTGCACAAAGAAACATTAGTAACAGGAAAACGCAGTAACGGGAAGTGGTGTCTTCCTCTTCACTTGCTTTTTGTACTTTTTGTTATCTTTTAGCGGCTGACAAATTGACCTGGAACGGATTAATCACCCCCTTGATAGCATCCGCAATTAGGGCTTGTCAAACTTACGCAACTGTCACTTACACCTTGAATAAGTTCTAGGTAGCACCCCATAATCACTAATTGCATTTCCAAGCTGATAAAAGCATCTCACGCAATTGTTCGGTGATTTTTTTTTCTTTTTCAGTTCGAACTGTCACAACAAATGATGATCGGAAAATTATCATTATTAAACTAGGTATTACATCTTGGTAACTCTCAAAAGGCATTCCAGAAACAAAGCAAGAAATGTTTTAACTTGTTGTCGAGAACCAATATGAAATGGTCTTGGTTTTCGCTTAAATCTTTCATTTTTAAACCATAGGGTGCGAAGTCTTTAATTTTGAGGACTCAAAATTGGGCGACCGCCATGACTGAATGACTTATTTTATTCTTCAATGCGGACTTTGGGAAGCCATTTTAATTTTTGCCGCGATTGTTTGCCATTATACGGCATCTGTCTGCAACAATGCAGAATCAACCACCCATCGAGCTGAAACACGCTAACTCTAGACACACGCTAGTGTGTTGCCATCAAATAATAAACTTGGGCCAAAGCTTGGACAGAACCTGAGCACAAACATGAAGTTCTAATGTTCCGTTTTTTTTTTAAAACAAAATTGGGTGGACAGCGGACATACCGTACACATGATTAACCAGACTGTAGCAATTACAATAAAACGGATGCGAAAAAGTCAACAAATTAACTGAACAAAAAACGGCTTGGCCGTTTCGAAAAACGCATTAGCGCTCGTATCCCGATACTTACAGCTGTGAAGGCAGACGAATAAAAACGAATTATCGTTCACTCGAAAGCAACAAAGTATAATTTGAACTCCAATTCCAGGAATGAGGATTGTGACATGCCAGTCTCCATGCACACGCATACGTCATATACATCACTAATCAAACAAACAAAACGGTCAAAAAATTATAAATGCACACAAAATACACATGTAGCCACTCACAGGAAACACACTTAAAATATAAAACAACAAACACAGACAAAAAAAAAAAAAAGGCTGTGTAAACAAACAAATTAAGTGCACACAGACATTACATATTTCAAACACAAACTCCGTTCACTAACTGATGACATAACCACTGAGCAAAAACAGTCCTTGGTCCCTGGAATTGGAGTTCAAACTATAGTTCGTTGCTTTCGAGTGAACTCTAATCCGTTTTTATCGTGTACCTTCACAGCTGCGAATATGGGGATACGAGCTCTAACGCTTTTTTCGAAACAGCGAAGCCGTTTTTTTTTCAGTTAATTACTAATGATTCTTTGCTGTTAGTTCCTTTCCGATAGTCAAACCATAAAAAGACACGATTGTCAACTGAATGACAAAATATGTTATGTCGAAAAAAAGAACTTTTTATCAGTGCTACCTCCGTTCCTCAAAACCGGAAAACCAACGCTCTTTACACCCTTTGTTCACCAACAGGGGCTTGTCGTCCCGTCGTCCCTCGCGCGTGCGCGTCGCATGAATACACTCTACATATAGTGAAAAGGGTGAAACCACTCAGAAGTCATATCGTAGAACAATCCGTTTCTATTTTTTTTTATGATGTATTATAATCACTGGAACTCACGCTAAACGTCTTTGTTGTTAACATATCTCACGTTCTATGTCATTATTTGCCCAGAGCGTTCTAAGAATCTTTTCAGTTTTTGCTGTCCCAGTCCACTTCCGGTAATGGCCGTGGCTTACATGAACAAAACAGCATCAATGCAAAAATTGGGTGCCGTTACAAACCGGAAAGATTTTCGCATTTTAACACCACATTGTATAATTTTTTTAGGCTAGTATCTTATAATTTTTCTTCAGAGATCTATTGGCATAAATAGTTTAATTTTTACCGCATTAGTCTTTTAGATTTTTGATCGCATGGTAATTATTAGCAAACGATTAAAAATAAGTACATGCACACACACACACACACACACAGATGAAACGTCATGGTTATTGTAAGCGCGCAAAGGATCATACAATCGTAGGATGCTATTAAATTAGTTCACAATATTCAACAGAAAATCTCCTAGACGCCACATCTTAAAACGGATTTTTAGCAAGAGACTGACTAACGGCAGGTAAACAAAACTTTGGGTTCTCACTGGATGTGGAGGCTTGAGAGAAATGGCGTTGGGAGGAATGTACCTTTAAAGTGAGAAATACTTAAGTGAGGGTACCTATGTCATTTTAAGTTTTGGTATTACATTCGGGACAGCAGAATTTAGCTGAAGTCGAGTGGTGCTAACTATTGATGAGCTCTTTCAAAGATAACTGTCATATAACGCCACGTGGGATCTAGGATTTGTAACATTTAGGCCATTAGTAATTATTGTCCTCTACTTGCCGGAAACGTGTGTCTCTGTTTCTTTCCGGGATTTGAAGAGACCGTTATATTAGCAAATAAAAGACAGTTATAAAAGACAGTTAGTTATATTAGTAAATACACATCCATCGCTTGTTCCGACGAACGCATTATCCCGAACGCCAAGAAATATGAAACAACTCGCATTCATCGCCGCATTCGTGCTAGCAATAGCATTAGCAAAGGCAAAAGATGTGGTGAGTTCCGTTGCCGACAATTCATTCTCAGCAATTTTAAACATTTGGAACGTTTAAAAAAGTTTATTCCTAGCATTTTTTAAATTTTTTTTTGGTAATTATACAGTTTAACCGAACCACGAAAAATTACTTGGTGCTTACCGACGCAGATCTTCATCTTCTTCTCATTTCACGTTAAAACAATGGGGGAAATGGTTTTTTTTTTTCAGTTCTCTAAACACGTTTTTAGTTCTCCATAATCGTTAAAAACCACGTAAAATGGTCGGCCCAGCCGTGTTAAAGCGGCGGCCATGTTCCGGGATATAGAATCTCACGAAAAGGTGACGTCGAGAAAACGGAAAGTAATGTTCCAAACTATGCGCGCGTTGCCGGCGCTTCTTCAGTTTAGGTGGAAAAGCTTTTGGTTGTGGTTTCTGATGTTATATGTTTAGCCGCAGCGAGGACGGCAGCGCGAGCGATGCACGTAATTTGGAAAGAAATGAGGAAGAAAAATAATTTCCGTTTCTTTCATTGCGTTGCAAATCGGCTTTTCCTGCTACTGTCGTTTTACGTGTTTCCAATGTTCTTTTTTTTTTACAACTTAAAACACATTTTCACCCGGTATTTTAATGTGATGTGGGAAGAGGATAAATATATCTGCGTCGGTTAGTAAAAAAATTGAGTGATTTGGAGTGGTTCGGCTAAACTGTATAATTACCTCTTTTTTAATGAAATGTATACCTTATTTCTCTATTTTTACCAAATTGTTGTCTTAACGTCGGGTTTTGGGGGTGAAATTTAGCCCGCTTTGCGTGTCTCCCCCCCCCCCCCCCACCTCGTGGTGTGTCACTGGGTCTTGTGTGCACTGATTGCGGTTGATGAACACTTGTTTAACTAAATTCTTAGTACCATTGAATACTCCTGAACTCATAAGAACAACGGACAACCGTTGCAAAAACGATTTTCACACAATTTAAGACAATCCGAAATTCAAGATTTGAAATGTCAACATTCAAGTACAACGGAACTGGAGTGGGGCGCATTTTCGAGCTTGAGTCCTAGGTTTTGAATTCATCTTGCAAAACTGGCAATGGCTCCAAGTCTGTCTACAGATAAACATCAAGGCGCAGCATTATTATCTTAACTTGAAACTGTGTATTACTTATAGCGGTTTAGTGTAGAAGCAAGCCCACCAAACAGTCGGCTCCATACTAGAACTGTTTTCAATATAATCAAGAAACAGACAAATAGCCGCCCATCTGTTGTCGTTGTGTGATCCGTACGTTTCATCAGTTCGAAATAGTTCAAACAAACTATAAACTTTAAATCACTTCATAAAATTATTTTTAAAAAATAATTCAAGTAATAAGAAATTACGAAGCACCAGCGCTTATATGTACTTACAATAGCAACATTCTTTAAATAATCTAATTATTATTTTGCCTAACACAACACTAGCTTAAAATAATAGAAAAGAAAAAGAAAGAAAATAATAATAAACACACACAAACAAAAGCCAACATAGTAACAATATTTCTACATATTCGTATTTATTTTCTAATTAAATATTTTGTTGATTTTTAATGAGGAAGTGTTTTAGTCTAAGTTTTAATTCATTATAGGATTTAATATGAAAAGTAAACGGAAGTTCATTATATAAATTTGTTGCATAAAATTTTTTTTCATTTTTCCACAATTATTTCTCCAGATTAGCAATTTAAGTTTTTCAAAACGCAAAGCTGATTTTAATCTAATGTTGTGATATCTATTTAAATGTCTATTTTTATGATGTCTATTTAATGACTACATTGAACTCAAAGAAAAGGAATCAAAAACTAAATATTAACACTATAGGTTATTTATTTATTTTTTAATTTGTCAGAGTTAATTTCTAATAAAAACGTGACTCGAGGCCAAAGCTGTTAGTTAGCCTTCACCACGAAAATTATTTAATATGTTAATTAAATACAAAATGAAAAACTACAGCAAAATAATTCAAGTTAATAAATATCAAATGAGGACGAAGTACCCGGCCAAAAGAAGTGAAGAAACCTTGCTTCTGCTTCCCCTTAAATACTGTCGGGTTGCCAATAGTAATGGCTTCTTGTGCATCCGTGCGGGAGTGCTCTGGATAGTTCTAATACAGAATATAACACTACTATACCCTTGTGCAGAAAACAGGTTACTTCCTTTACATTAATTATCAAGCCGGGTCATCTGTCCTGAAGTCATAATAAGATGTTAGGTCATACCCCAACATGGCGATGTTCAATGATCATGCCAACAAAGTTGCCGTCTCCTTCAAGACCATTTACTTGCTTATTCTGTCTGTCTTCACAAAACTTAAGAAATTCGGATTGGGCAGTGTGGGATAAGAGTCGAAGATTATGATTGCTTTACTGCCCCACTTCACGGCCACTTACGACAAAAATGAAAACAACCGATTCCAGCTCAGCAAAGGACAGCCAAGTGTACAGCGCCCTGGCTTACAAGCCAAGAAGATACGAGATCGTATCGTGTCTCTGACCTATTACTAAACAACGCTCC
>JAHWFP010094682.1:0-13698 GCA_023313725.1 Lithobius niger | reverse complement strand
TTGAGATTATTCTTGGATTCAATCGTCTACTCCCTGAGTACGTCACAGTTAGTCGGTTTTATTCTGAAGCACCGTGTATGGGCAGATGCGGTTGTTAAACGTTGTGTCTATGGATGCTTCCCTTTGGCCGTATAAGTACAGAGCTCAGTCCTTTGGTTCCAAAGATCGAGGGTTCAAGTCCCCCTCAGGCATTCTGACATTTAAGTCCAAAAAAAAAACGGAAATGTTTTCCATCTGTATTTATCACTTATCGAGCAGATTTGGCTGTACGTCTTGTTTATAATATGTAAATACTTCATAAATGACATTATAGGAATTAAATGACGAATTCGCACCAGAAGAGTATATTTCACGTAAGATGTGAATACGACCTTTTAAGAAGGAAAACTTATTCTGTAACGGTTTGTTTTCGATGAGATAGGCGGTTTAGACGTTGCAAGCTGTTGTTGATATTTTTGGTCGCCATTTAATTTACGACCGTGGGTATTTCTGATGGCACAAAGGGTGTCCTAGGACAGGACATCAAACAATACAAGAGTCAATTTAAAGAAACATCCGTCGTCGCATCCGGAGACTACAGTGAATTCCAGTGTGCGGCCCATCCAGACGAAAAGATTTGAAGTGCCATCATGTGGCTGGGAAGCGAACACACGTCGACTGCTTTAACCACTAAGCTACGACGACACTCTCTAGATTACCGCAAACAAGCTTTATAAGCTTAAAGGGGGAATGCCACCAAATGACAGGCATAGCCATTTTCGCTATCTACTTACTTTCAACAAGCGAAGGAACACAGAAATAATTTTTTTTTAACGAAACAAACAAACCACGTACCTCATTTATTAAAATTGTAAAAGTTTGTGCGTGTCCGTGCACCAGGATGCAAATGGTAAAGTTAAGCCTAGCGCAACAACGGGCGCTTTATTTTATTTTTTTTTTAATATGGAACGATCGTTTTGAAACGCCGATTTTGAACCGCTAGATGCGCGCCATCTAGTGACAGTGGTATCGTTAACCTTGAAGGCTTCCTTCCTGGTGCACTTGGATGCACCAACTTTACACTCAGTAATTAAGGAAACACGTTGCTTGTTGTTTGTGCAAAAAGAAATTTCATTGCGCATTCCCTCGCTTGTTGAAATCAAGTGATACATAGAACTAAATAATGGTAGACGGCGCTAGAAGCTGCAGCATGTCATTCAGTGAATAGGCACCTTTAACGATAGTAGCAAGTCTGAAGCCAACAGGAGCCACTGTGACACTGCTTTGTAAGGATAGAGTAAACACACCAAAACAAGCTTACCATCAACAATTCACAGTCCTCGGTCTGTTCTTGGCCGTAGTCTTGTCTAGGGGGTACGATGCGGCAGTATACGTTTATTGGCCGACTTAACCACGGGTGAGGGCCGGGGCGTCGTCCGTGTTGGGGCTCAAGCTTGGGAGGACGACCTCTTACTCTGAGCGCTGGAATCAATCTGATCCTCGACGCGAAAACCGATCAGTATTTATACCCACCGGTATATCCGGGTTGGGTGGTCGTAAATCGGTGGGTCGTGAATCAGTCATACAGTACCTTCCTAAAGCACCGAACCAAACGCATCACTGTTGGTGACAGTTCAGCTCATTCCCTACTACAGCCGTGTTGATGTGGCTTGCTTACGTCAACCATCGTCAGCAATGAATCGGTTTCCGGTTCCTCACGCATGCTCAAAAGCTCCACCACTGGCAACCACTCCAAACCACCTCCCTGAGATGGTTTACAATTTGGCATTGCTCGTGCCTGGTTACATCCATTAGCCTAGCCTGGTCCAATCAATGAGCCACGTCTTAAAGTTATGACGTAACGAGTGCTCTGTTGAGCTGGTTGATTTTGTTGAGCTGCGATTGCAGTTTCGTAAGGTACTGAACGGCTGATGCAACATCACTGCGCACGCGCGATGTCAAGTTTGGAGCCAAACTGTCTCTAATAGTGGTGCGTTCTGTTCGCTCTGTTCGGTCGTTTAGGAAGGTACTGATAGGTTTCCCTATGCTCTGGCGCTGTGCCACTGGATATCGGCGCACCGTGGCGTACCTTGTACATACATGCGTAGAATTACGCACGCAAGGTGCACCGTTACCAAATGTAACATGTTACAGCCACTATGTGGACCACCAAGCATGGAATTACACTAGCTAAAGATAAATAAAGAGAAATAAAACTGTAGTAAGAAGATACATAGAAACATCCGTCGTAGCACATGGAGGCTGCAGTGAAGCCCAGTGAAACCGCCGAAAAGTTAGTGTCAACCTTGCCGGTCGTGCAATGGGATCATGAAGAAATGGATCATGAAGAACTCTAGTCGCCAACCCGGAAAAAATTATTGTACTAGTCTAGTGCACAACCAATAGTTTGTTTTATTATAGTGAGCAGAAATGAAACTGCAGTGAAAAATTGTAAAGAAGCATCCATCGTAGCGTTCGGCGACTGTGCACCCCAGTGCGCGGCCATCCAGACAAAACAGTTTCACGTCTCATCACGCGGCCGGCAACCTAACCAATGTCGTCCCAATACGTGTCGATTGATGTAACCGTAAAGCTATCATGACACTATCCAGACTGACCGTGACTGCTTAAAAAGCCAGTTTGTGGCGATCCCGATAGTATCGCGGTTGCTCAGCGGTTAAAGCAGTCGACATATATTTGGACGATGAGGGTTTTGCTTCCCGACCGCATTACAAAGCGGGATTTTTTTTCGTCTGGATGGTCCACAGCAATCTGCGAGTGCTACGACAGATGTTTCTTTATATCTTTTCACTGCAATTTCATTTCTGCTCACTGGATTCAGTGGCGTGCTCAGGGAAGAAGGGCAAACGGTGGAAGGAGGTGGGGGGAATGCAATTTTAGGAAATGAACTTTTTGGAAAAAAAAGCCATTTTTTGCCCTTTTTGAAGAAGAAACATGCCCTATTTTGCATTTCTGCACTGAAAACTGCTGGTCGTAGCGAGGAGAAAGGGCCTAAAGCCCTAAAAAAAGGCAAAAAGAAAGACAGGAAGGCCAAGAAAAGGGCCGAAAATGATAAAAAAAAACAGTTAGTGTTAGGCAAAAAAAAAAAAACCCTAGAAAAATAAAGCCTCCGTGTGCCCTTTTTACTGGAAATTGTCCCTACCCTCTTGGATGTCTGCGCCCCCTACTGATCAGAATAAATGATAAAACATTAGTTGTCTACACTCTGGTTCGAAGTGAAAGCAATGTTTCTCAGTTGGCGACTAGAAGTTAGACAAGTATTCAGTTATTCATGATACGTTGTACGACCGCGGCAAGGTAGATACGCTGCAAGGTAGACACTACATTTTGTAAACTTGTCGATTTTTACTACAATCCTTCGTCTTGGGTGGATAGTAATTACCGTATGAATTTGGTGTTTGTTGGTAACATTTTCTCATGTTTGACGATATACAAAATATAGGGAACCTAACATTTATAAGAAACTCCACAACGTGATGATAATTAGCACACATTCATTGGACGTGTCGCAGCAAATTAACGTGATGCAATCTCTTTTAGGGCCAATGTACACCTCTTGTGGTTATCAAATAATGGCAATGATTGATTGCACAGATTTAATGTCTCTTTTGTTCTATTTTCAGGTGTACTGATATTTTTTATGCCATAAGCGCTACTACTAAATTTCTGCTTTATCAGAATTTTTTTTCAATGTTTACATTTTATATAAGGATCCATGAAGGAACCACTGAATTAAATAGGTCAGTCAATGTCAGTATTTGTAATGTCAAAGATTTTAAATCAGAGTTACAGAATATCTGGTTTCCGGAAGTTCAACAACATTTTCAATTGATGCCACAACTGTTGTCTCTTTTGATGGCAGACTACCTTGTAACCCACGCACTAATGTAAATAATCACAAGAAAAGTCTTTACAATTGTAATCCACAGTTTTTACGTCATTTTGCAATAGATATTTGTGTCATTAATTACTGTGCAAAAAAGTAAGTGCATGAACCCACAGATTGCAACCTTCTGAAAAACCAGTAATTTTTAACTGCCACTGCTGGTTTCCAGAAGAAAAAAGCAGCTACAGCGACTACCTAGTCGCAACAGGTCTTCTGCACACTTTCCGAAATTGTTGAGACGCACACTTCTATCACGCAATGCAACAGCGATATCTATTATATAATCTAAAAGTAGTAATCATCACAACTGCCGGTTAAAAACGTGTTAGCTTTTAGGCCCAGTTTTCAATTTTCGATTTAATTGTCAGCTTTTTCGTAAGTGTATGCAACACGGTGTCGAGACTATTTTGAACGCAGCTAATGTGTGTCGTTAATGAAATTATTTTGTTTTTACGGTTGCGTGTCTTCCTTGAGTCGTTAAATGCGACGATCGAATGTCATTATTTCATAGAGTTACACCGAGATGGCCTGTAAGCTCTAAGGAAGTTATGTTTTAATAAATTTGTTGTGTTTTTAAACTAATGTTTGGACGCTGAATGTAATGGTAAAAACCGTTTGTCTCTATTTGGTACAGGTACGGAGTTGAAAAAGGCGACGGACGGACGGAGGAAAAATCGTTGCTACAGTTTTCCCATTCGTCTCGGCTGTAAAGAAGACAAAAAAGAAGTTTATGCAAGTAAGCTACTGTTCGTTTATTTCTTTGATTTATAAGAAAGCTTCACCTAAGCTTTCTTATATTCAGCTGCAATAGGTGAGTGATTATATTCAACTATTATGTCCAAGAAGCTCTTCTTTACTTCTTTTTTGTAATTCTAATGGTAACCTTCCCGTTTGATTAAGCAAAGTAGTAGAAACGGGAGTTTACTATTTTTAATTTAAATATTGTTAATCGATTTAAGAAAGTAATATCAATCGTCTAAACAATTATTTTTTAAATTCAGTTTATTGCTGCATTGGAGTTTACAAAATCACAACATTGTTATAGAAAAATTATAGAGGCGAAAGCAGTTAACGCTACCCACAAAACTCTTTGAACCCTTATAAATGCAAAGACCTAACTGCCAGTGGATCTGTTATTGTAATCATATCAAAAACCAAAACTGGAAAAAGGGGCTCTCAAGTTCCGTATGGTTCGACCCTTCAAAGGAGTGATATCAACACACCGCAACATTCGCCAAGTTAATCGCACTGCTTAATAGTTCGAAGGTTAAATGAAAACTAAAACGTTGCTACTTTCGGTAGCAATGTTCAAGTTTTCATTAATTAACGTCCAAAGCATTATTCAGTGCGATTAAGTTGGCGAATGTCTTGGTGTGTTGATATCACTTCTTTGAAGGGCTGAACCATTCGGAACTTGGCGGCCCCTTTTACCAGTTTTGGTTTTTGATATGATATCACTCCTTTTTTTTTATAATTGTGTATTGACACGGCCGTGTCAGTATGGACCTCGGTCTTTGATTTCAAAGGTCGTGGATTCGATTCCACGCTCAGTCAGTCTGACATATAAGTCCAAAAGGCAACGTAAATAGGTTCGCATCCGTATTTATGTACCCCTTATCGAGCCATGGCTTTCCATCCTGTTTTAGTGGGGGCTGGCAGAAGGTTAGCACCCCATAATTATGACAGTGTTTTCTTGGCAAGTAATGAAGCACTAATTAGGTGAATGGAAGCACTAAGAAACACTAAATATTAGGCATAATTTCTCTCGAATCGGATCAAGGGGGGAGGGGGGGGAGTTGACTGATCCAAAACATTGGAGAACTTTCATCGACATGAAAAAAATAAGCATTAATTGTACGAAAGAAAGCACTAATAAGCCCTAATCAAATACAAATTCTTGGGCCTATTTTTATTCCAATCAAACTAAGGAGGGGGGCTAGAATACAGTGGTCCCCCCCCCCAAATAAATAAAATAAATAATAATAATAAATAAATAAATAAATAAATAAATAAATAATAAATACAAATAAAAATACATACCAAAATCATCTCGGGAGGTATCTGCCTAGTCACACCGGTTTTTTTAAAAAGGCATATTGAGAACGAAATAAAAAGAAAGAGGGTAAAAGAGAACGAATAAAATCACTAAAGCAATTTCCTGAAGTTTCTTGTAAATAAAGCTCTGAAACCAAAAAAAAAATAAATAAAAATAAGTTGCCCCCCCCCCCCTCCTCAAAATTCTTTGTCGCTCTCCCATACATTCAGGGTATCACTGAAACTTTGAGGAGGAAGAATCTGATGACCCAAGGCGAAATCAGATTGGTCTCGAATAGCCATTCCTGTATTAAGCAGCTTTTGAAAGCTACACATAACAATAATAGAGCTCAGTAACACTGTTTATCGTATTCCTTGTTGGGAATCAACATGCAAAGCAAATTACGTTGGTCGGAGCCTATAGAAAATTACAGAGAGGATCACGTCTCGTAAATCAAATTTTAAACTGCATACAGAAACTAGTTCGCTTGTCCAGCATTGCCTATAGCAACTGAATCGTCACCTGAGAAGTAGGCTACGCCACAGGCCACACCCCCGCACTGGACCAAGTTCAAATACTTTTTACTGAAAAAAATTACAGAGCCAGACTGAACCTAGAAACACTCATAATCCGCACTCACAGACCACCAGTTCATAACCATTTGTCCCCGAAGCAAAATATACCTTAAGGAGTATTTTCCGATTATTGATAAATTTTCTCTTAATGAATAAAACCAAGCGAACCGCGGCAGGTCTTCTCCATAATGAACCGATCCGTGGAACCGCATGACTGGATTTGCAAGAAGCCGAGTCTTTCCTCCGTGGCTTGGCAAAGGGAAAGACGTATGCTGCGTCACCTCTGACTTTGGCCCTTTTGAGGGAAATAAATTTCAGGGGTTTTTATTCTTTCTGTTTTACTCTCTTTCTTTTTTATTTCGTTCGCATTATGCCTTTTAAAAAAACGGTGTGACTAGGCAGATACGTCACGAAATATTGGTATGTATTTTTATTTGTAATTTTAAAACTGATGACGGGAATAATTATTCCCGAAACGTAGTTGTGTGTTTTTGACATGTTTAGCACTTGAGGGCTTCTCTCTTTCGAATGAAAGCACTACAAAGGACTAATTAAGCACCAATTATGTGGTCTAGTTTCATTCAAATCGGTATAAGCGCGGGGGGGGGCTAGCATACAGTCCCCACCCAACTAAAATAATATTTGATCAGCAAGTAATGAAGCACTAGATAAGAAAATAAATGCCTTAAAAGCACTATTTAAGCACTAATTTAAGCACTAATTTAATTCGAATCCGACTAAATGGCCCACAACTAACATCTTGTATATTTTTTACAAGAAATTACGTACTAATTCTGTGAATAGAAGCACTAAAAAACACTAATTAAGCACAAATTCTTCGGTCTAGTTTCATTCGAATCGGACTAAGTAGGTGGCTAGCATACAGTTGTTACCCTCACAATTAAAATAGTGTTTACTCCTCGGCACGTGATGAAGCACTAATCATGCGAATGGAAGTACTAAAATGCACTAAATGAGCACTAACTACTGGGACTAATTTCATTCGAATTGGGATAAGTATGGGCCTAACTGTATGGACATTGAAAATGTTAATGTAAATTATTATGCGTCATACATGCATCCGGACTTTAGGGCAGAGGGATTGGCTTTACGTGAAATAGTAATATTGTGCTAGTAGCTTTATTGTGCAAAATGGTGTTCTGAACATATTTTGTGGCCAGTGTGTTTCCGATCTGACCGATGATTAAGAAGTTACACGCAAAAAGGCTTTTCGGGAGGGGCTATTGGAAAATCTTGCATTACCATTCAATAGCATTAAAAACGACAAATTTTAAGCACAGTGAATTTCCCACTGCTTACGGAATGAAAGGTATAATTTAGAGTTCACTTGAAATGCAAAAACAGAGCATCCCATTTCAGCAGATTCGTCCTCTGCAGACGCAAAAAAACCTTGATGTTACCTTGTCGCTTGAAATACACTGCCGAATTCTCTAAAGCTGCAGGGTAGGGATTGGAATCAAAGCAAATTATGTCAGTTTCTGAAAAACTTTCAAAGGTGATATTTAGTGTCCTTCACATTAAGGACTAACGCAAGAATTCTGATAAAAAAGGGAAGGTGAAATACCCCTAACACGATTTTGTATGACCTTACAAAACACTGTTCTCGTTATACTCTGTCATGAAATATCCCAGTTAGCACTAGGCCCGGCGCAAATTGGGCAACCAAACGACAGAGCAACCAGCAGCCAGGAGCCAACAGTTGTCAGCAGCAGCTGCTGGCAGCCATATTGGCTGATACAAATGGCTGCCTGAAGCCATTTTCGGGACACCGGTAGCCATGTTTCCCGTCTCTGAACAATTCGAACCTATTCAACCAAGTTGCGGGGTACCAGTGGTTTTCACCTCCAAAACGAGGTTACATCCTGGCATTTCCGGAAACATGGCGCCTGTAATTTATTGGTCCACTTCGCAAGAATCAAAGCTGACAAGTTGTTATGCAGGCAAGAAACAACTTATGATCCAAAAACGTGTTTGCAGAATTGACGATCGAGTTGGATACAATAATAAAAAGTGTGTATTTCATGTTAGATAAGCCTATTATATGGGATTAAAAGCGTCCACAGGGCTGCATGCGTGACGTACGAGAATTGTTGCTCAGTGTATTTGTAATTGAGGGAAGCTTTACGATACATAGATTAAATGTGACAGGTAAACAAACAGGCTATAACCTACTTTCTACATGAGAAAGTCATAATTTGACGAACCACTGTGCACAGAGTGCATGAACAGTGGCCCTTACTGTGTGCTTTTGAAATGAAAATCACTAACAGTAGCTTACACACCAGTGAGAAGCTGTATAACAGGCGGATATCGGCGTTGTTCACTTCAAACTTTAGCGTTTTCAGAACAAGCCAAGAAATTCTTGAGTTATAAATACTACAAATAAATGCCGTTTGAAGCTAAGAGCACTACATTTTAGTGTGCACAAATGATGGTCACACTCAGGGCCGTAGCTAGCCCCCTTGGCACCCAAGGCGAACCAACTGAGCGGCGCCCCCCCCCCCCCCCCTCCGCCCGGCTGCCTATTTCAAGAAAAAAAGACGTTAATGAATATTCCATTGAGGCTTGCCTAACTAAATACTAAAGAGGCCCGTACTAGGGAATTGAATGGTTGAAGACAACGAACGTTAACGAATTAAAAACAACAAAAAACTAGCGTGTTTTTTATCAAACAAACGTGATTTCATGAGTCGAAATACAGTAAAGTATCTCTGAACTTTTTTTTATATCAGTTTGCGGTTATCGAATCATTAAAGAAAAAAACGAATAATCGGTTAACAAAACATATGGCGCACTAGACCAAAAGTCCGAGCAAGCACGTCTCTTCTTACAGCGTTATGAACTTGTATGCATCGCCATCCGTTACAAAAATATATTTCTGCACCATCCACGAACACGGTTAAATGGTTGTCAGGAATTCGGTGAGGCGCCCCGAGGAAGGCGGCACCCTAGGCAGCCGCCTTGCTTGCCTTACCCTTCCTACGGCCCTGGTCACACTGGCATTAACCCAGAGATACACTGCACAAGTGTGGTTAGCTAGTGTGGTGATGTATAGGATATCGCCCGCTTTCCGAGTGCTGGGATCTAACAATGTCGAAGGCGCGCACGCCCGAGCCATTGTTGGATTCCAGCGTGAGGAAAGCGGGCGATATCCTTCTTCTCACCCGTTTTGAAGCTGTCAGTCCGACGTACATTGTTGAGCGCAAGTGAGCGCGAGTGTTGCGTTTAGCCAGAAGACAGTTTGTGTAGAATATTCGTTAACAAGCAATGCTACAAACAACGAAAAGAGCAATGTTTAATTTTGAAAGCGGTTGCAATTTTGTAGTTAACACGAATTCTTAAACGATTTTATTGACGTTTGAGGTGGAGTTGGTTTCAAAAATTGTTCCATTTAATTGATTTTATTCGGTTGCGTTATTCCTTTTTATCGAAACCAACGTTTGTAAAGCAGAGGTTGAAATGTTGTGAGTTAATGTGAATTGCTGAAGTTGTTTTTTTTTTATTTGTTTCAGTAAATTTATTACATTTGTTTGTTTTCTTCCACTTTTCGTTTAACGCAAACGGGGGCTGGGATCCATGTGGAGTGCTGGGATCCAGGCCCCCCGCCGCGGATCCCAGCACTCCTCGTCCTCGTTCATTGTTGCGATTCCGTCGTGCTATATTGTTATAAGAGGACTGAGAGCTTCAACACGGGTGAGAAGATCTACTTTAGACTTGCTCAGTCTTTTTTGCACGACATATCCAGCCCGGCCGCCAACAATCACAAACAATGAAAACAACGTATTATTGTTACGAATACCCGCACTTTGATCCAAACAGCGGGCAATGACCGCACTTTTGAAACGTCTTAGAAATAATCACGGCGACAAAATAGTTATAAATTACTTCCATTAAAGGGTATAAATTACAGGTTTATGGAAGGAGCAAACGAGATGAAATGACGTCACTGGCTAATTGGCACAGACGATTTATATTTCTGTTGTGTACGAGTAAACAGGTTTTGCCTACGTCCCCACACACCCCCCCCCTCCAAAAATAAGCAAGGAAAATTACGCAATGCAAGAAAATAATCTTGCTATAAAAAGAATGTGGTTTTAAGTTTTCTAGCAAGCCGCGTAAAAATTCCGCTCCCCCACCCTGAAAAAAATTTATTTACGCAAACGAATGCCCACACTTTTAAAACAAGCAGAGTAGAAAATTTCCCCTCCCCCCACCCCGTTATTTTACTGAAAAAGATATAACGCAAGGCAAGAAAAATAATCGTACCGTAAAAATACGATGATCGTACGTGTTCTAGCAGGGGTGTAGAAATTATTTACACGTACGAATGCCCGCATACGGACGACCGACAATAGGGGGGAGGGTCTCCTTCTTATTTTTTTCTTGGGGGGAGAACGTTATAATGTTATGCCCCCTGCCAGAAAACGTGCGACCACTTTATTTTTAAGGTATACGTTTATTTTTCTTGCGTTCAGTCAGTAATGTATGGCCCCATAAAGAAAAAAAAACCTTTGAAGAGAACTCTTGGAACGTCGTGTAAGCCTCCACTGGCACATTGTTTAATCATTGTTACTCTCTCGGACATTACGACTTATCGTATTTAATGCATTTTTTAAAAAAGGCAATGTATTTTTATTTTCACAAATTTCCTGCTGCTGTTTTCCCTGTATGAGTTTGGTCATACACGGCCAATTCTTTAAGCAAATTTTGTATAACATCATAATTTAGCTGTTCTTCTAAAAATTTGTCTCGTTTTTCTTCGAGTCACTTGTCGTTTCTCCATTTCATCATCTGCTAGGTACAACAGCAAGGCTGCCGCTCCTAGTCTTCCCCGATATACCCGATAATTCAGTGCTTTGGCTGTAAGTTGTGATGATTACGGCTGCTCAAATTTGCTACGCTTGGCTGCTGGCTGTCGATATTTCACGGCTGCTGGAAACCAAGATTTGTCACGTGACCAACAGAAAGGTTGCTGGTGGCTGCTACCTAATTTGGCTGCCCAATTTGCGTCGGGCCATATCTTGATGCATTTTGGAAGAATGTTTCTGAGTGCATTAGTAACTAAACTATAATCAAGCAATATATATTAACTTCTAGTCCCATATTCTACTTGACGAAGTGAAGTTAATTAAGCCCATAGTTTGCTGTTTATAAAATAAACACAGTTATTTTTTATGCTGAATACTGCCTTACATTGGACGAAAACTGACTGCTTAGTTTAAGCTTTCCAAATCGTTTCACGTCCCCCTTTTGCGTCAGAATTCTTGCGTATGCAATTTTTGTATTTTGGCAATTGGGTTTCGTAACGGATTTAATGCAAAGGACAAAAAAAAAATCACTTTGAAGTTTTTCAAAAACTAACATATTATTTGCTTTGATTCCAGTCCCTACCCTTCACCTTTAGACGATGCGGCAATGCATTTCGTGCGATAAGGTATCATACAGGTTTTTTATAAGGCGTCATTTGGGACATTATTAAGTTTCAACATTAATAAACAAAACTAGGTAACGAAGTAACAAAATAAACTTTCTCTATGAATAAACAAAACTTTTACATAAGAAAATAAAACTTTTTCACAAATAAACAATACTTTCTTATGAACAAATAAAACTTCTTCATTAATAAAACTTTGTTATGAATAAACAAAACTTTCTATTCAAATTATCAACAAAACTTTCTTATCAAGAAAGTTTTTATTTATAAACGAAAAAAGTTTTATTATTTATTCATAAAGTTTTATTTATTAATGAAAGAGTTTTATTTATCAATGAAAAAGTTTTATTTATTTATAAGAAAGTTCTAGTTATTCATGAAAAAGTTTTCTTTATTGATAAGAAAGTTTTCTTTATTTATAACAAAGTTATGTTTATTAATGAAAAAGTTTTATTTATTAATGAAGAAGATTTATTTGTTCAAAAGAAAGTTTTGTTTATTCGTCTAAAAGGTTTAACATTTTATGACAAAAATTTTTTTTTTATGAGAAAGTTTTTTTTTTGTATTTCGTTCGTAAACCTCTTTTTTTTTATTAATATGATAATTTAATAATGTCCTAAACAGCACCTCATAACATAATGTTCTAAACGGCGCCTCATAGTTTCTTGCCTCTGCAGAGGACGAATTACTCCGCCTTACGAGCGGTAAGAAAATCCTGCTTGTGATTTGATGCCGCGTTCGTAATGGGTTTGGAAACAAGGGTACAACAATTCAGAAGATGACAAGAAACATCGTATGTACCCGCTTTGTTTCCAATCAGATGAGTGGTTCAGCTATTGCAAGCAGAAAACTGTTTTTTTCCTTTGGCCTGTCCCTGTGATCTTTGATCTTGGATATTTACTGATACCTTCCCAACGCAGAAGCAGATAAATCCATATGGTGGAATGTAAGATAGTCTGGTCCATGCTAGAAGGTTACCACGCACCTCTCCTTGGCTCCATTTACGGCACATGTGTGTAAAATCAGAGACTGGTCACAGTTCTGGATTTGTTTATAAATTTCTTCATGGTCCTTTCGTGGTTTATTTATCAAATATTCGCATTATTCCCATGCTCGGTATCAATCTCGGTGTCAACCGAACACATGCATCCGTGATTTCTGTGCGAAAAATGTGCAAAACCACACATTTCGGATGAAATTAACAGTATAAACGCAATGATATCATTGTTTTAAGCAAGAACTCAAGTTGCTGTTCGGTGACGTCATGATGAAGGCTGAAGTATGTTACCTTACAAAATTGAAATCAGGAATAGTTGATAGTTCCAGGAATTCAAGAGTATTAATAGCGATCTGTCAATACAATAAATTTCTGAATAAGGAATTTCTCTCAGTAATTATAAATCAGTCAGTTAACCACTATTTAGTTTATATCGTGGAAATCCCTCTTTACAGGATGTTTCTAAAACCTATGCCAAAACTTTAAGGATGACTTCCGCCATCCAAATGAAGGGTAAAAAGTCTTATAAACGTGTGTCCGGAAATGCTACTTAAGGACAATGTGGCCCCTCGAAGGTGGCCCCTAAAACCCCGTTCGAACCTACTACCTCGGAAACTGTTTGAGCCACGGCAATAAGCCTTTGTATGTGAAGTAATAGTATTAACAGTTATTATTCACTGTATTAGCAGATTAAATACACCTAGGAAGGGACAGAAATGGGAGGGAGCGACTTATAAACCCCCCCCCCCC
>JAHWFP010094681.1:0-15737 GCA_023313725.1 Lithobius niger | reverse complement strand
CACAGCTGTAGGAAAAGTGACATTTCCATATTCTTGTCGGAATCGAACGGAATACTTGTGCGCTCCCGAATGGAAGTTTTTAGTTAGCGTCACTTAGAACCAGACGTCGGAGTGACGATCGACGCCACGACAAATACAGCCAGTTGTACGCCGACTTTACCTAAAACAATCCAACCAAACTTCCTTAATTTCGGTTACCATTCTTTAATAAGCACTTTTTTGGGCTCGCTCTAAGTAGACGATTCTGGTTTTAAGCGGAGCTAACCAGTTTCGGCGTCCGACTCATGGTCGTCCAGTTCCCAGAAAATTAAAATCACACATGCTGTCTTTGAACTGTAGTTTTCGTTCGGCAAGTGGAGTTTTCTTACAGCATTCTTTCAACAATGAAGGTGGGTGAAAAATGATAGAATGACTTTTTAGTTTTTGGTGATCTGTACCCCAATTTACAAGCAGGAACGAAGAAGGTCGGCATGATTTTCTATGACAGGCAGCCAGTAACGTTGAGGAGCGTGGCTTACCCAGCGAAAGCAGCGCGCTCGTGTGATAAGAACAAATTTAATAGTGGCACAGAATCACGGTAGTGGGTTTCCCAACCTGGTGTAGAACTAATCTTGCACTGACTAACAATCGCTGATTTCGTTCGTTTCGCTCACTCTGCAATCAGCGCATCCCCTTCAGTTGTTCTGTTTATCCCTGCAACTTCCCCTTAATTTTTCAAGATTTCGTTCACATTCAGTCATGCAGAAACCCCCGAAGGTCGCTGTTACTAAAACAGCAGAACAAGAAGCATTTTTTTTTTGGGGGGGGGTTATTAACAAAAAAACCCATTAGCCCGTGTATGCTCGTATTGTTGCGTAACCATCATCTAACGTGCATCCTTTTATTCTTACGCAATCCACGGCAACGTTAATGTTTCTTTATTTTGTTCTTCGTTACAGTTCAGGTTTTAGTTCGTCCAGGCTTTTACAATAAATCTAAGGACCAGCCTTGATTGTTCAAGTCATTGTTGCTTAAAATCTTTGGTTGCAACTTGTGCATTTGTCCTGACCCATACAACCCCCAAACAAACAAAAGGACCATCCTCAGATCACCAAGCATCCGTGTGCAAAAATTCAGGCACGTAGGCCTTCGCAATTTTACGCTAGCCATGAGCAAAAGTCTATGGGATTTAACATGGGAAAAATCGTATTAGCTAGTCAGCCAGCTAGCTAGCTAGACAGTAACATAAAAACAACGTTATTGACGCATCTTTTTCTCTATGATTGGTGGACACTCATCGTTTAAATTTTAGTTTTTCTTAAAATCTGACCCTTCCCCTTACATTTTCCACAATTTGAAACATTTCTGTCGCATTGGGATTTATCCTCAACATGCCAAAATATGCTTTTTGTTGCTTACAGTTAACAGACACATGTCTGCTAGTGAGCCGCATCTGTATCTGTATCTTTATTGAGCTTACAGGCCTTAATGCCACACGCTCACTCTAGCCTACTTAATATCTAACTTACTTTACCCCGTACAGACCCCAACAAAACACACGAAGCCTCCAGTGGCACTTGCGCAAACAAGGGAGAGGCACTGAACTACCGAAGTCCCTGACAAGGCGCCACTGTGACGTCACTGAACAAACCGGCCAGTGGCCTTGCAGAACCCCAGCACCCTACCTAGAGACAATCTTCCAGGCTCCACATGGGGTGGAACCCCCAAAACTCCAAGTAACATATCTCTCCCACTCCCACCATTGCCGAAGCAGCGGTGGGCATCCCAACGAGGGCACTTCAGCAGAAAGTGTTGAACCGTCTCATCACCACCCACATAAGCTAACCCTGGCCATTGTACCCAACCAAGACGAACTTGGTGGGCGCGCAGTTGAATGTGGCCCGTGCGTAGCCGAAGGAGCAAGCTCGCATCCTTGCGGGAGAATTTGCCCGGACCCGGGGGGGGGGGCCCCCCAACGGATGGATGCAACCAAAACGATTGCAGGCCCGTGGTGTCTCTGATCCATGCATTCTGCCATTCTCTCTCTATAATCTCTCTCACAGCTGGACGCAGATTGCGAGGACCCAGAGCAAATCGAACTGCAGTACAACCCCCTGCCGAACTCCTACGGGCCAAGCTGTCCGCCGTCTCATTTCCGAACTGGCCAAAGTGCCCCTTGACCCAACCGATACTGACAGAGACTCCCCGTAGACCAAGAGTATACAGCTTCCATCCAATCTCATGGGAGATTGGATGGGAGCCCTGCCCCGACCGGAAACAACTCCTAAGAAACCCAAGACCCGCCAGGGAGTCAGTCACCACACAGAATCTTGGGAAGAGAAGGTCTGCCCCAATGTCTAGGGCAACTGAAATGGCGATAAGCTCGCCAACAAAGGCCGATGGGAGAGCTGCCACCGTGTAGCAGTACTCAATACGCAGGCTAGGGACGCAAACCCCGACCCCTCCCTCACTCCCCTGGCAGAAGGAGGCATCACAGAACACCAAGGCACAGTCCTCAGAATTAAGCACCGTGTCCGTAGAGTCAAGCAAAGCCTCATCCGCAAACCCACTCCACACCCAAGGGGCCGGTGGATGAACAAATGAAGGTAGCGGCAGGGCCGCAAAATCATGACAAAGGAGAGAGGCCCCCAAACGTGGGGCTCCCAGAAGATCCCGAGTTCTTTGGGGTAGCCGCACATAGTCGAGGATAATACGTGCAAGAGGATCCGAGCGACCCCTAGCAACCGCCCGCTGACAAAGTCTAGCGAGCAACTCTTGGGCTCTAAACGTGACTGGAGTCTCGCCGGCTTCGACGTGCAGCGCATATACAGGTGTCAAGGGTAAACACCCCGTAACAACACGTAGACCGGCATTTAGGGCCACTTGCAGTCTGCCCATGGCCTGCTGCGAGCCAGCCATCAGCGGAGCATGAAAGTCAACACAAGCACGTAAGTACACCCTATAGAAACTAACTATGGTGCTACGCTTGGCCACCGATTTATTGCCAGCCCACAGAACGTCCAGAGCCTTCAGGACGATTAACCGGGTCGTCACATTCTCCCGTACTGCAGATGCATTGTGCACCCAAGTCAGCTGCGGGTACAGCCAAAAACCCAGATACCGTATCCTGGACGAGGAGCGAACCACGGTGCCATCCACCGTCAGCGACGCCTCACACACACGACCCGGCCGAAAGACCATAAGCTCGGTCTTTGCAGCGACAGCTGTAGACCTCTAGAGGCTAGAGCCCTGGAGCCATTCCCAGTCGCTATTTCAAGTGTCCTTAGGATCACCTGTAAGTCCTTTCCCGTGAGCCAGACCGCCACGTCATCAGCGTACGCAACCACATTGACTGTCTGGCTCAACTCCTGTAGAACGGAATTTATAGCGATTGCAAACAACACCGGGCTAAGGCAGCTGCCCTGCGGCAGCCCTCGGTCAGTAGTTCTGACCCCCGACCAGGTCGCACCGACTCTAGTGGCAAACTCTCTCCGACCAAGAAGATCCAGGATAGCTGATCTTAACTTGCTACCGACACCAAGGCTAAGGAGCTCATGGCCAACCCACACCACGTTTACTATGTCGTAGGCTGCCTTGATATCCAAGAACACCGCCACCGCAAAGCAGTCGTTCACCCAAGCCTCCCGGATTCCAGACTCCAGAAATAACATTGCATCCTGCGCTCCTCGGTGCTTCCGAAAACCAAATTGAGCCGCGAACAACCGTCCGGAGCCTTCAACCGGCCACACAAGCCTGTTTATGAGCATCCTTTCATAAACCTTACGGGCGCAGGAAGAAGGGCGATCGGCCTGTAACTCGTGACAGCCGATCGCACTTTACCCCTGCCCAGAACTGGAGTCAGTGTGGAAAACATCCAGGACTGCGGTACAGGAGCCCCATCGAACCTGCTTTGGTAGAAGTCCAGCAATGCGCGTCTACAATCTTCACTGGGATTCTGCAGGTCACTGTACGTGACCCCGTCAATGCACACTGCACTATACAAGCAACAAGATGCCAACGCTGCAGATAGCTCCTGCGTGGTAAACAGAGAGTCCACCTCGTCTTGGTTCCCTTGGCCACCCCCGCAACTAGGTGGGGGGGGAGTCCTTGGGGGAGTCAAAGACCCCTGCAAATGAGTGTTGAAGGCCTCCGCCATAGGCAGGCCACGCAACACATTGCCTGACTGGTCAAAAATCCAGGTAAGCGTCGGGCGGGCATCCTGCGGACGCACCAAGGCCCAGACTCTAGAAAGTGGTAAGCCCTCAGAAACCTTATCACAAAGCCTGGCCCCGAACTGCGCCTTCTCCCTACGAAGGAGGAACCTGGTCACCTGGGCTATGCCAACAAACTCAAACCACCTTAAGTCACTCCGGACACGCTGAAACCTCTGCCACGCCCGGCGCCTGTCCCTAACTGCCAAAACACAGGCACTGGTCCACCAGGCAGCATTTTGCCTTCCATTCCTCACCGTATGGCGACTACAATGCCTTTTTCTCCCCCTCCCCCTGACCCAACTTTTCAGCCATGGAGCAACTTCCCCGGAGTCAATTACTGGATGGGCCATAAACGCTGGCTTGTCTAAGACTCTTTCATTGAACAGCTTCCTTCCCTTTCCCGACAAGAGAGCCATGGGAAAGTAGTCACTCCCTCGTAGGTCGTGGATACTTCAAAGGAAAAATGTGAAGCCAGACCGGTGGAAAGCAAAAACAGATCTAACACAGATTCCTGAATGACACCCCTATACTTACGAATGAAGGTAGGTGTGCCATCCTGAACAACCGTTAGGCTAAGGCAGTCAAGGGAACTAGCTATAACCCTCCCCCTGGATTCACACCGGGCACTGCCCCACATCCAATGATGGGCATTAAAATCCCCTCTAAAATTAAAGGCCCCGGGAGGAGTGCCACTCAATCCTCCCATACTGACCGTGAGAGATTCCCAGTCACATGCACTAGCCCCACAGTAACCCAACCTCCTGCCCCCACACCCGAAAAACAAGCATCTACACCCCTGCAGGGAGGGGGGGGTCTAGGACTAGCAATGGCATTCCAACACGAACATAAGACCTTACACCTGATCGACCACTGCCTGCCATGCCAACAAAACCGGTCAGCCCAGGGACGACACCATACGGGAGCTTGGTCTCCACTAAACCGAGAATATCGACTTTCGCTGCAAGCAGTTCTATATCCTCTCCCTTATTTGCTACTCCGCTAGCGTTCCACACACACAAGATGAAGGCAACAACAAAAGAAAGGGGGGAAGTCTAGAACACCACGCGGTCAAAAAAACTCGCAGTAATTTAGTCTCCTCTGCAGACCCCGAAACCGCACTAGCAGAGGAATTGATGCTGTCATTCATCTCATCACTGCACTCGTCCCCTCCTGATTTCGCCACTCCCGACCCCATCCCGCTGCAGTTCCTCACCTCTCCACCCTCCCTACCATCATCACCGACATCCACTGAACCAGTCACCAACACGGACCAGTCAGTGATACCCACATTACCACTTAGGTTAGAATCAGAGCCATTCAGCCCTGGGCCCGAAGGACGCACCATTGCTACACCCGCATGCTCGCTGGTCATTCGCGCATCCTCACGAATTTCAGGAACACTCGGACACGCCGTTTCAGTGACTCCACAGACCGCTGGCTGGGAATTTGCTTCCACATTCAAAATACCACTTGCACTGACATCATCCATAGGCTGCACTTCAGACTGGTCCTCCACCTCAACCAGAGGGGAAAACCTATTATCATCAACCGCGACAATCTTGGAAAGGGGCGGGGACGACGCAAGAGCCGAACGTGATGACGACGCTTTCCGCCTGCGGGATCGACGCTGCGTTGACCATTCTGCAACCAAATTAGCAGCTGGAGGGGTGTCAGACGAAGGGGCATTGGTCCCAGACGTCGGAATATCCATTTCCTCCATGATAACAACCGCTGGAGGGACCAAATGAACACATGGCGTTTCTCGCGGCATCCACTTCCGGCACCCTCTACAAAAGACCGCGCTACACAGCCGTCTCACGTGACCCCGCTGCTTGCACTTCAGGCACTTTGGGGGTCTGTCTGAGATCGCCAGCAAGCCTGCAATCCCCAGTACACCTACAACGTCCGGCACCTCATCTAACACAACGGAGTCCTTTAGCTTCAAAACGCTACGCCGCACTCCTGTGCGACAATGGTGAAGGCCGCCCAGATCATAAAATTCATGGGTGAGCCCAACAACTTCACCATACGGCAAAAGCGCCCTAACAATGTCTCTATCTTGGATGTCTAGAGACAGCCAGTGAAGCTTGAATTGGAGGGCCCGTTCGTGAAGGTCATAAACTGCTGCCTTGTGACCACCAAGTAATAGGCCATTTGCTCTTTTCACCACACACTTGGCTTCCCTATCTGCAAAATGTACTTGGAATGCATTGCCCGCCCGCAGACGACCGATCCCTGTAACTCGTCTCAGATCAAGTAGAGGAGCCAAGGCGTCCCTAATGTCCTGAACAAAATAAGGGCACCCTTCCTGGTCCGCTATGAAAATGAGAGATAGGTCCATAGAGAGGTTTGCCAAACACCCTTTATACAGTCTCTAGAGCCATGCTAAATCTCGGTGCGCTTCTTTGCCCAGGTCGTATGAGGAATCAGCTTGTGCGTTCATGTCATCGTCACCCACCCGGTGACCTTGAGAAACCGCCGCTTCTACATATGACACCCTAGAAACTGTGTTGCCCATATGAGTCTGTTGATCTCGTTGACTACGACGATACACACCGTCACTGACCACACCTCTCATTTCGTTTTATCATTAACAATCAATTTTTAACAATCGGATGTCTACAATGGGATGATCTACTGTTACTTGGCGGCGATACACTAGCGTATGTCTAGACCCAAAACAAAACTTAAGGATTCCCGCCAAGCTTTTCGGCCGAGGAAAGTCGTGATATCAAATGCCAAACTCTTTCGCCAAGCTAATCCCACCGAGTAATAGTTCGAAGGTTAAATGAAATATTTGAAAATTGCTTACTGCGCAATTTTCAGTTATTTAATTTAACGTTTGACGTATTAGTCGGTGGGATTAGCTTGGCGAAAGAGTTTGGCGTTTGATATCACGACTTCCCACGGCCGAAAAGCTTGGCGGGAATCCTTAACAAGTTTTGTTTTGGGGTAGATATCAGATTTGTTTTGTCCAAATTGATGAAATACATATTTTTTTCTTAGTAATTATGAGATGGAAACGCCAATCTAGTTTTCTGGTCCATTTCTTTTTCTTTTGGTTTTTTTTAGTTTCGTTAGATTTTGAGGACAGCAATCACCTTTGTCATTGGATTATCATTTTTATTAGTATTCCAGTATCTCCTTGCAAACGCACGAATTTATTTCATTGTCAGTTTGGTATTGTTGCATAAAAGCGATGTTTAAAACAATGTAAAACAATCAATTTAGATGTTTGGAGCTCCATAACCCCTGAACCACTTGACCAATAGTAGTGGTAAAATACGATATTCTGTTACACATATATACCCCCACTTCCGGTCACGTGATAAAAGTGGGGGTAATGATGCACTTCCGATCATCTGTTGAAAAATGGGGTGTCACTTCCATTTTTCGTCAATCTGGAGGACGGTGGAAAAGTGCATTTTACTATCTGTTTTCCGGCTTTCGTCGATCTGGAGGACAGTGGGAAAGAACTTTTTGCTTCCTCCTATGATGTCACTTCCGGTCACGTGATCAAAGTGGGGGTAATGATGCACTTCAGATCACATGATGAAAAGTGGGGGTGTCTCTTCCGTTTTTTCGTCAATCTGGAGGAGTGTGGAAAAGTGATTTTTGGTATCTGTTTTCCAGCTTTCGTCGATCTGAAGAAGGGAGGAAAGTACTTTTTGCTTCCTCTTATGATGTCACTTCCGGTCATGTGATCAGAGTGGGGTAATGATGCACTTCAGATCACATGATGAAAAGTGGGGTCATCACTTCCGGTTTTTTGTCAATCTGGAGGAAAGTGGCTTTTGTTACCTTTTTTCGTTTTTTTGTTATTTTGGAGGGGATGCCTTTTTCTACCTTTTTTAGGTCACAAACATACATATCCCTAGTCACGAGATCAAAATGGGGGTGTCACTTCCGGTGGGTAACGAAAAGTGGGGGTCCGGTTTTTCATCGATCTGAAGGATGGTAGGAAAATGCCATTTGCTACCCTTTTTTCGTTTTCATCGATCTGGAGGATGGTGGGAAACTGCCTCTCGGTAATTTTCTTCATTTTCATCGATCTGGAGAATGGTGGGAAAGTGTCTTTCAGTACCTGCGAGTCGTTCCCGGCACTTACGAAATTTAAGAATAATTTTATAGTCTACTTTGGAAGGAAGTGGTCACGAAGAAAATGCCATCGTTCTAGAACCGAATCACAATACTTTAAAAACAAATTTGGTTATAAATAATCTGCTCTACGGCGTTTCGTTTCTGCGAGATAAGAATTTAGGAACTGTTCTAGGATTCCTTGAGGGAACTTATACTTTTCAGCAAGGTCAAAAATCCGTGGATATAATGGGGCTCAATACAATTTTCGTTCATACCAACATAATAGGGTCTTCCTACGTGAATGACGACACTCAACCTTGCATATACGCTTTTTATCCGGGAGTGCCACCGGGTTATAAGATGATAATTTCCCCTTAAAATTTAATCTTCCTTCCCGTAACTACCGACAAGATTCGTAATATTCGTATTCGGTTAACTTCTTAAGATAATGAAATTATAAATTTAAACGGGGAAAGTCTTACCGTCAGACTTCATCTGAGGTCTAAAAAATAATTTTATACATATTAAAAAAAGAATGTTAGTATTCGAAAGAAAAAAAAGAATAATTGGAAAAGGATTCGTCGTAGATAATAATCAATTAAGGGCAAAAAACGCAGCATTCATCGAATTTATAACGAGTGCGAGAAGATGAGTTTAATGGAACATTACCACGATATAAACGAATCTTTACAACAATATTCTTCTGTGGAGAGCTACGCATTTCACGAATATAATTCGATAGTAGGAACCAATCTATAAAACGTCAATTCGGAAATTAGAATCGTAATCGAAAACCGGGATTTGTTCCTACACGTCGCGAATAGTTATCTTCTGATTAAAGGCAATTTACTGAATGCCGACGGTTCTAGTTTTGCCGATGCGGACGTAGTGTCTCTCATCAATAATGGTTCCATGTACCTGTTTTCCAGCATTAAATATCACTTGGGGGATAAGCTAGTGGACGAGTTAAATTATCCCGGTTATGGGACTCTCATGAAAGGTCTCCTTACGTACGGTTCGACCGATCAAGGGTCGTTGCTGGGGAACTGCTGGGCGTTAGATGCGGCAGAATCTTACGCGGCCAGTTTGAACGATAACATCGGATTCAAATTACGGCGTTCCACCATCGTGAAGGAAACGACTCCTAAAGGAAGCTTCTCGTTCGCCATTCCTTTAAAACACTGCATGGGATTTTTCGAAAATTATGACAAGGTGCTGTACGGTGCCAAGCATGTCCTAACGTTGTCTAGGATGAGCAATGACGACGCTGTATTCAGGGCAGCTGCAACAGCCGTTGGGAAAGTCGAATTGAGTAGCGTTTTGTGGCACATACCGCACGTAACCACATCCGACGAACAAAAACTTAGGCTTTTTAGCTACATAGAAGGTGGGATGAACGTGGACTTGGGTTTTAGGCACTGGCATTACGATAGTTGCGAACTTCCTCAGAGCACTAGTTTCACATGGCGCGTGCTTACTACTTCGGCCGTTGAAAAACCGAGGTGGGTTATTCTAGCTCTTCAGACTAATAGAAAAGATGCGCAAACTAAAAATCCAGCCGTATTCGATCACTGCAGTCTTCAAGATGCTCACGTAACTTTAAATTCCGAACGTTACCCGTTCTTGGACTTGAACGTAAATTACGCTACTGGAGAATACTCGATCCTGTATAGAATGGCTCAAGAGTTTAGACGCGCTTTGTACGATGTCGGGGACTTGTGTATCGATTCGGTGCAGTTTAAAAAGACGTATCCTCTAGTAGTTTTGGACTGTTCCAAGCAATAGGAGAGACTTCAGTCCGGCATAGTCGACGTGCAAGTAAAGTTGAAATTTAACGCCGTGGGTCCAGCTAACACGACGTGCCACGCGCTGTTGATCGGTGATAGAAAAATGAGTTTGAAATTGGATAAAGGCAAAGTCGAAGTGATTTATTGCAAAAAAAGAGAGATGGCGAAACAAAAACCGAAAACAAGTAAAATCGGAAAAAAAATCGGTGAAAAGAAAAAAGATCGAGGTGGGTTTTTACCATTGTTGGCATTTTGGGACCCATCTTAACCGGTGTAGGTGGTCTAGCCGGAGGTGCCGCCGGTATCGCCGCTGCAGTTAAAAAGAGCCAGAACGATGCTAAGGTAATGGAAGAAATGGTGAGACATAACAAGAAGATGGAGGGTTCGGGATTGAAACGTAAAAAGAAAAAAAAGGGAATCGTGGCAGAGGGCTCTTTTTAAGGCCAGTGAAGGTCTGATCGATTTTACTAAACCGTTAATGAATCTCGATTTAAACAGATTAGTCAAAGTTTTGAAAATTCCTAAATACAGAGGTACTTTTAGCAAGGATCGTCTGCCGTTAAAACCTAAACCTCGTGGCGAATGTGGCATCGTTAACCTCGAAAATTTTCACAATGGAAACGGAAGTCATTGGGTGGCTTACTCGACAGTTACTGACATACCCTATTATTTCGACAGTTTTGGCAACCTCGAACCACCAACATCCATTTCGGAGTATTTGGGTCCGTTAAATACAATTACGACAGGGTGCAAAATTTTAACCAAACATTGTGCGGTCATTTCTGTTTATTTTTTCTAAGTTTCTCGTGCAAGGGATATGATTACGAAGATATTTTAAGACGGTTAGCTCTTTAACTCGGTTATCCCCATTGTTCTTCGTATGGATTGGCATATGGTTTCTGCTTTGACCATGCTATACAACGAGTCTTGGTTAGGTATATATCTATCTGGTAATCTTTATCCTCCATGCTTGCCGTATCAGCCATTATATAAATCACGTGACCTTCGTTCACGATGATCGGTATTTCCGTTATACTTCGAGTGGATGGTTGGGGAAGTCTCTTAAGATCGAGATAAACTTGAAATCCTTCGTCTTTGGGTATACTTTTCGACAAAGCCAAAAACTTAGTTATTAAACACTGTATCTTTATATCTGGAGGGTTTAAAATAGGTATTTGGATATACCAAGCGGATGTTGATAAGAAGTATTGGTGAGGATAGTTATTGATACAAGTAAAAAAGTGACCTTTAGGGCAAGGACTAGTTCCGCGAAAAGTAACTATACAGTCGATACATGGATTTATATATCTTTCCTTCACAAAACCGACGTTTTCAAAATGATTCTTGGCTTCCTCCGCGTCCGGTGGGAGTTTTTTTTCTATGATTAAAGTAACCATTCGACTATCGACGTAACCCTTAGTAGCCACGTCATGTTCCGCGGTTGGAGGAAGCGTAAATTTGATTCGCCCATTTTTTGCATCGAGTGCCCCATCCTCATCCTCGTTCAACGCCGTTTGAAGTTTGTCTATTTCATAAGCATCTCTAATAACCTCGAAGAAATAGGGCTTTCGGGGCTCGCCAGGTTACTGATTCGTTATTTTTTTGCGTCGATTATGTCGCGAGAGTCTATGATCAAGACATTGTCAAGTTTAGTTTCTAATTCGTTTATACCGAGAAGCTTCGCATCGACGTATTCTTTATTCGCAGCATCCTTAGATTGTGTGGTGGATGCAAGGTCGAGCAGTCCATCGGCACCTTCCTTCAAAGCGTAACCGAGTTTGGTTTCCACTTCGTTTATGACGAGAAGCTTCGCGTCGACGTATTCTTTATTCGCCGTATCTTTAGATTGTGCGGGAGATGCCAGATCCTTGATTCGTCTATCTTTCCGTCGAGTTGACCATCGGCACTTTCTTCCAACGTAGTTTTTAAATTTTTTACATCTGTCAACTGAGAATAAGTCACCGCATCTTCGGGATCTATGCACGCAGCTAGATTAGTTAAGCGATTCATTCGCATGTCCGATACAGTTTTTGAATCGACGTAATCCTTAGTCGCTGCATCCTTAGATTACAAGGGAGTTTCGAGATCTTTAATACGTTTCTTTTCAACGTTAAAATGTCCATCCGCGTCTTTCTTCAATCCTACGTCGGCTTTAAATTTTTTACTTCGTTTTCTAATTCGGTAAATTATGAATAAATTATGACATTTTCGGGTTCTGTAGCAGCTCCGACTTTAGTAAGTTCGCTTATTCTGCATGTCGTAATCATGGTTCAGGTCTAATATATAATCCTATACCCGGAACCCCTTTCACATCTCTTTGCGTTCGTTTCAAAGATTGTCCAAATTTATTAACCGGCATTTTGACGATTCTTTTTTTTATATATAAACAAAAGGAATAAGAATTTTCAAAAATGTCTTATTCTACCTGGTACGGAAATCTTTCGAGCCTGTTGCAATCAAATTCTCTAGAAGTTAAGACGGAAAATGCAACGAATTTAAAAAATGGAGTAAAGTACGTCTCATCTCCTTCCATAGAATTTGAGGATTTAAAAGGAATAGGTTCTCCCATTTTGAACAAAGATTCCAGGTGTAAAGGATGGATTTCTTCGTCGACCCCTGAATCTCAAACCGCGATGAAAAATCTTAACGATACATCTGCGAAAAATTAGAAATTGAAACCGACGAGCAGAAACCCTTTTTTTTTTGACGCTGTTCAAAGTCATAGCCCAAACGGCGAAATACTTCCTGAAGAAATTTTTCCAAAATCCCAAAGAGACCGATCCTGTCTTCGGACTGCAATACGACATGAAAACTGGAGAAATGAGCATTGCTAATAAACCCGTAAAAATAATCGAGAACAACATAGTGGTCGGTGGTAATCAGTACGCGGGAAGACGAGGACTTTGGTGGAGTTTGCTGGTTTTTAAAGATTTGAAGGAGCCGTCGTACGCTCCCGAAGTCAAGGTGAGTTATGCTTCTCTTTGGAAGTGATATCATAACAGGAAGTGTTGTCATAACAGGAAGTGACGTCATACAGGAAGTGATGTCACAACAGGAAGTGAGTAGTAGGAAAATGCGATTTGGCAGACTCAGAGGACAGACAGACAAGATGGTCGCCCCCATGTAAACCAAAAGTGCCACCATTTTGAATGACGTCACATCCTGTCGAAAGCGGAACCGGAATGCCTCCATCTTGGCCCAGAACCGGAAATGCCGCCATTTTTTCTAAGATTTCTAAGATTTCCCAGGTTTCAGTTTCAATTTCCGAAATTATTTAAAATGCTTATAACTCGGGAACCGTCGGTCCTAGAGCGAAACCGTTCGGGATTTGACTTCCTTGAGCCGTGCCCTACGTGTAGCCCCCCCGGAAATCGGGTACCTCGAATTTCGGCAAGTTGGCCCACCCTGATAACTCGAGAACTGTCGGTCTTAGAGCGAAACGGTTCGGGATGTGGGTTCCCCAGGCTGTACCCTACGCGTGATCCTATCCACAAAAAAGAAAAAAAAAGACACTTTCCCACCATCTTCCACATCAACAAAAACGAAAAAAGGTAGCAAAAGGCACCTTCTGCCATATTGATGAAAACCGGAAGTGACGTCCCAACTTTCATCACATGACTGGAAGTGATGTCATTACCCCCATTTTGATCACGTGATCGGAAGTATCGTCATAGAAGATAGCAAAAGCACTCTCCCACCCACCTCCATATTGATGAAGAATGAAAAAAGGTAGCAAAATGCAGACTTTCCCATCCTCGTCCAGATTGAAGAAAAATCCGGAACTGACGCCCCCATCACTTTTCATCACGTGATATGAAGTGCATCATTACCCCCACTTTGATCACGTGACCGGAAGTGACATCATTGGAGGAAGCAAAAGTTCTTTCCCACCGTCCTCCAGATCGACGAAAGCCGGAAAACAGATAGTAAAATGCACTTTTCCACCGTCCTCCTGATTGACAAAAAATGGATGTGATACCCCATTTTTCAACAGATGATCGGAAGTGCATCATTACCCCTACTTTTATCACGTGACCGGAAGTGGGGGTATATATGTGTAACCGAATATCGGATTTTACCACTACTACCAATTAGAAAGGTCCATATGAAAAGGGCACATCTCCAGAGCAATACCTGTAAAATGAGCTAAGAACCAGCTTTATTCACCGCATGGAAGAATTTATTTTCGTGATACAAAAAAGCGTTACCAGTAGTAGTTAGTGGTAATTAGGCAAATTTCAACGTTATTCAGGTCGTTCTTTCAACAAGAAAACGTTAAGCTATGTGTCTAACAGTGACTTTATGTTGTCAGGTGACCAAAGTATCCCGATTAAACAAATTTCAGTCTTTTCTGCCGCATTGTTATTTATCCTCACATGCCTGAAAACAGCCAAACTACCTTTGCTGTAAAGACACAACATGTCTAGTGGTCGCCATGCTCATATATACATATTATCTGGCTGTTATCGTTTTATCTCCAGTTTCAAGGGGAAAGTTTCAAGGGGATCTGGGAGGGGGGGTGGGGGGTGAAGTTGAAATAAACGTGACCGCTGTACCTATAATCCGTCCGCTATAATTTGTCCATTTAGTTGTCTGTAGCCACATAAACCGTAAATGGTCGATGCATGTTTTAAATGTTCATTGTAGCGCCCTATTAACCGACAGCTAACAAATTATTGTAAATTAAGACTGTCACAAAATTTCCTACTTTAGGATAAAAAAAAACAGTTTGTGTCTTCCTTTCGCAAGCTTTTATTTCATATGTGAAAAAGTATATTTGACACACTTTTTTTGCCTTTTGAACAAATCTTGATTTAAAAAAATTACAAAATCGCCTGGCAGCTCACAAATAAAGGTTTTTTTTTTTTTTGTGGCTTTTATTTCCTCGGTCTGCAGTTTACACTCGGCTTTTGCCCCGCGATTTTATTTATTTTATTTGAGTTTTCCCCGTGGCCTTCCCACGGTTTAACAGCGTTTGGAAAGGAGAAGGACAACCTCAGGGATCGAACTGGGAACCTACGATCACCCCTGAGGGCACAGATAATGTTTAGACTAGGTCAGAGTAGACCCCGTAACCGCTGGTAGTCTATATACCTACCCTGGCCAGCACTGAATGGCAGCAACTCTGTCAAGATCCCCTTGCTAGTCACTGATCAAACTATCTATTCTTCAGTCAACTGTTGGTTCACGTTCACGAACTTAATTGGGACTCAATCAGGTTTCATTTTTGTTTACAAGTTAAATTAACCGAGTTCAGTTTAGAATTACATAGACCCTGAAACAGGCCCTTAGCCACCATTGAAAATTGGGGGTTGACATAAGTCTACGTTTTGGTCCTTTAGGCTGCAGTGAATGACTATATGAACTGCTGGTGGGCAACTGGGGAGGAGTCAGCGAAGGGAGTAGAGAAAATTTGTTTAAAGGAATTATCGAAAGGTGAAAAATAGTGAACTCTTTTGGTCAGTTATTTCCTAATTGACTAGGCTTAGAGGTATTACTTAAAAAAAAAATTCATCAGTTAATGAAACGTCGAAAGATGAAAAAAATGGCGAAACCTTTTGCCTTTTTTTTGTGTCCATAACAAACCGGTTTAAAGGGAAGAAAGCTACCCTAAAGGTTCCGAAATTCATGGCAAAAATGTCCCAAAGGTCCCCTGAAACCAGGGAGAATAAAATGA
>JAHWFP010094645.1:55937-66587 GCA_023313725.1 Lithobius niger | reverse complement strand
TTCAACTGTAATCAGTTTACACAAAATCACTTCACACAAATAGCTGTCCATTGTTTACACTAGTCACGCACAACTTCAAAGGAAAAAGATGTTTGTCAACACAATATTTTCGCAAACTGGGCGTGACTAGTGTAAACAATGAACCGGAATTTTCAAAGTAAGCAGTGTGACTATTTAAAAATCGCTTACACACACGTAAAATAAACACACTAGCACATAACAAAAAAACCTACACCAAGAAGCTTTATTATGGATTTCGATTATACTGAGACTACGTAACTGGGACTCAAACCAAAAGAACTACAGATCACAACTCACAATGCAAAGAGCAAAACTTTATTAAATTAAGTTTTCCTTTTGTAGTCTTCGTAGCGGGTTCAGGAAGTCTTTATTGCAGCCTTGGAACAGCAGCAAGATGTCGGGATGTCACGATTTGTAATTCGGACAGGAACGAGAATGCTCTTTTGGGAAAAAAAAGTCTCAAAATATCATACGCAAGGCTTTATGGGGGGGGAGATGGCAACAGCGGTGTTTTTCACAGCTGCACTATGCGTTTCTTTTACCCCTTCCTATAGCTAGATAGTTATGAAGAGATTTAACAAACCCTAAAACTAAAAACTGCTAATGAGATGCACACAAAATTTTCTGCAAAGCTGAAGTTTGATGTTTCTCAATAAAAATTACCACACAAGTCAATTAAAATAATGGATTCTCTAGGTCGACAGTTAGCTGATTGTGATTTTTGTTAAAGCTTGTTTAAAGAGGCCAATTAAATTGTAAATTGTTCTATTTGTACTTTAAGTTTTGTAGCTTGAGAATGATTATTTGAAATGAGGAAAGCTATGAAAGCTTAAAATCGTCCCATAAACGAACATATGGATTTAATTAAGCGTGTTATCAGGCATCAGGATGCTTAAGTTTAACGATTTGGTAATGATAGATGAATCACCATCAAATAAAGATGGAAACAGTCCTTGTTGATCACCACCGCAAATCAGCAATGTGCACGTAAGAATTCAGTTGCCCATTTTCTTCAACTCTACTGAGTTTTAAAGATTAGCTTGGGCCGAGTTGATTTTTAAAGATTAGCCCAGTTCATAGAGTTGCGACAATGTACAAAGTGAAACTGAATGAAGGATTGGAATTGGAAGGATTCGAGGGTCAATCTTGGAGTACGCGAGCCACGTTATGTCATCTCACCAATTAGGCGACATTGACCGTATTGAGAGTGGACAGAGGAATTTCACAACATATATTCCTGGTTGTAAATCAATACCGCATCGTGATCGTTTGTTAAAGTTATGTCTAGATTCTTTGGAGTTTAGACATTACAAGCTGATAGTTACCTGAATTTTTCCATTCTGCACGGTCTCACGAGTTTGGATTTTAATGCTTTTCCCACAGTGCAGCATGTTAGTACTTCCAGACGCCGTAATTTTAAACTCTCTGTGCCAAAATCACAACTCGACTGTCGTGTAAGTTTTTCTTTAATACCAGAATAGCTAATATATGGAATGCTTTGTCTCGTGATGTCGTCAAAGTAGTTTCCCTTCACTCATTTAGGTCTAGAGTGCTATCATTGGATCTTTCACATTTCCTTTTGAGATTCTAGGATTATATTGTACGACAATTAAATTTTTAAGATAATTTTTTGCAACTTTTAAGATTTTAGGATCATATTTACCATTTTTTATAAATTTAGGATTTTAATTAGTTTCACAAAATACCGGCAACCGGCATTTACAGTGGTTTGAAATCGACATAACTTCGGCAAAACACACACAACCACCAGGTAGAAACACAACAAAGGTCCCTTGAATTTTTGGTGAAGTGTAAACCCGTTCATCTACACAAAAAAACGTCCAAAAGCTACATGACGAAAGTTCGTGAATTCTAGATTTCAAAAGCACGCGCATATTTTGAACATCCGCAATCCACATTAATTTGTGCAGCCGTATCTTGGAAAATGGCGGTCGTATTTCCAATTTCCTCCTTTTTCTAAAAAGTACTCAATCCTAGGGAACAAATTTTCCAAGATGGCGGCCATAACTTAAAATGGATTATGGGGGGTTTTTGTATGTTTTCGGCACATACCCAGCTTTCATTTGAGACCAAAAACACTTAATCCGGGTTTGGTCACAATTTTGAGTTTTCGACCTGTCTACTGGAACTAAATCCCAAAACTCAACCGGCTCTTTTTCGTGTAGTGTTAAAGCACACGCAAATACGCAGATGCCAATCACAGTGGTATTGAATTGACATTATCAGGAAAAATTAATACACTTTACCACCAGTTGACACCACAATTCACTGTCTTTTTTGAATATTTGGAGAAACTGTTCTTCTGAAGGTGTGGGTGAAAAAAAGTAATTGGCAGGAGCCTTGGTTAGGTTTTTTTTTATTTCTCTTGAAGCTGAGGCATTCAATGACAGCAAGTGGAAAAATCAATCCACAGAGGTTGTGAAAATCGATGCAAAAAGTTGCACACTACAACACATTAATGAACAAAACACAAGTCCACTTAAATTTCGGTGGAATAAGGGTCACGGGAAATATGAAAACACCTGTGACTGCCAACGTCCACCTTCTTCAAAATTATTGTAACAGAGAAAACAATACTTCTGAAGAAGCTGGACGCTAGCAGTCCAACCGAAAATTTACATGGACTTGTGTTGGTTCATTAATGTTGTGTGGGATGCTGCTTCTTGCATAGATTTTCACAACGTCGTGTGTTTGCCATGTTAGTCACCATTTCCCACTATTTAAACGCATCGTTGACACACGCATAAAGCATACGATTTTTGATGTGTTGGGGAGGTTATTTAATTTTGACAGGGTGGGGAAGTACCTCCTTTTCTCCCAACCTCTGAATGCCTTGCTCTCCGTTACCAAACATAGACGGAAGAAGAACATTTTGCATGTACGATAAAACAAATAATGAGGAAACACAACATTTACATTGAAAATTTAAAATGCAGTTATTTTTGATACAGTATTGACATTTTAAGTATGGTTTTTCTGGTTTTATAACATTTATTACAGTTTATAGAGGTTGAGCAGATGTCATGCTCTTATGTCATCATATGCCTATACATGATGCTACAGACAGCAAAGCAAACTATTAATAAAAGGCTATCATTAAATTGATTTTGTAGAACACATGTTCTTCACTTTATCTGTACAGGTGTAAGTTTTCTCGCGCGCTGCACTTATAAAACTATTAGTTACACCACGGCACTAATCTCCCAAAAAAATGTTTCAGAAGGACAAAGCAGAAGGAACCTTAAAGTACGGCAGTTTATTAGCCAAGTCTACCCATGCGGCAGGTACTCAATTATAACTCAATTTTTTAAACGTTGTTAAAATATGAAAAAAAAAATACAGTCTGGGTCCAGATGATTATTAACACGACAAAATAACGATACATAGAAAATTAAAAAAAAAAAAGTGTTACTATTCGCGAATAATTCACTAACTTGACAAAAAAAACCATGCCGCATTTTAGAGAAGGGAGGTTTTGAAAACCAAGACTTTTTTGGCCTTTAGAACCTTTTGCCTTTAGATGATGGCGAAATTTGGCTTCGTGGTTGTGAAGACAAGTACTAAAAGTCAGCCCCTGACTGGCAATGAAAGAAGCACGGTAGACATCAAATAAACAGTAAAATATCAGCAGTTTATTCCTGCCTTGATCACTACACACTTTCTCTAAAACACAAACTCATGAGAATTAATTTACAAACATAAAAAATAATGAAAGCTGCACAAAAGGTAACAGTCATCAGGTCTCCATCTTGAGCAGTCCAAGATGGAGACCTGACGACTGCCACCTTTTGTGCAGCTGTCGTTATTTTTTATGTTTGTAAATTAATTCTTGTGAATTTAATGCTATTTCCAAGTGGCGTTGCAGGTTTTTTTTCCGAATAGCTTGGCTCACATAGGTCTCAAGGACTTTCGGGTCGGCTTAAAATGAGCGCGGGGACGAGGGTGCTACCCTCACACCGACTTTCATCAAGTTTGTGTTTAGAGAAAGTGTGTAGTGATCAAGGCAGGAATAAACTGCTGAAAATTTTACTGTTTATTTAATGCCTACTGTGGTTCTTTCACTGCCAGCCAGGGACTCACTTTTATTTCTTTCCTTTTGCCTTTAGTTTTCAGAGTCCCAGTAAATTAAAAATGTCAGTACTCTAACTTGTAAATGCCAAATCTAGCGGCGATAAGGACAAAGAGGAAGTTGACTATAACTGTGCAGAACTTACCATCGCAACTGAGTTTTGGCAATGTGATATTTAGCCTGACCAAGATTCTTTCATCTGAGTTGGTGTTACTGTCAACATATAACTCACTTAATCTGCAACAGAATTAAATGGCAATCGTAAACTCAGTGAGTTTGGTAAGACAATACAATCACAATTCTTTGACATGTAAAAACTCTTCCCCCTCTAGTCAATGTATAACATCGTTTTAAAAGGACTTAGTTTGTAGAACTTGAAGCCTCCTGCACAAACGACTGTCTTGGCTTTCTGCAAAAAGAAAAACGTGCTTCGTTGCTGTAATCTGGCTGACTCTACTTTTTACTCCTAACGCATTTTTCCCTTTTAACTCCATCGTCAGGCACACGAAAATCCCTTACTTAAAAGCACCGGCATTATTAGCTCTCTTACCACGACAGACAAATGGTGCCATTGTGAAAAAATTAAGAAACATAAGCCAACCCTTACAGTTTACACAACTCGTGGCACGTCTTAAAAAAAATATGTGTGAGCTATTTTCATGCTTGTAAAAGAACAGAAAATGAAAAAAAAAATAATCTTACTATATTGACCTACCTGATCTATAATGTCGATATTACGTCATGCAACTTTTTTTTCCTTAGGCCCAATGGACTAGAACAGTTAGTAGCAGTATGCCAAGAATTAAGAGGGCTTTCTGACCTCAGGAAACACAGAATTAGTTGTTGTTGTGATAATGATTCTTTTCTTTTATCTGATTTTTACGATTTGCGATTTTTTTGTTAAGATCACAATTCAGAAAACTAAGTTTCACTTTTGTAAGTTTCGCTTTCAGTTTAATCTGCGGAGTAATAACATAACGTTCAAATAACAACGTATTTTGTTGGGTATTAATTTTTATTTGATTTTTGTATTAAGTTTCATGATTATTTTCATGGAAAAATATTTTTATTCAAAATAAACAAATTTAAAGAGTTTTCTAGAAGAGCAGCGTTGGGACTTCAGGGGAAAATGCTGGGGCGTCGGACGAACGTCTAACTGGAAAATCGTCTATTGGGATAATTGTCTAAAATCTGCCTAAAAAAAATCTGGAAAAGCATCTAAACGGAATATCGTATAATGGATAATTGTATAATGGATAAACGTCTAACTGGATTAACGTCTAACTGCGGTTTCTGATGTTATATGTATAGCCGGAGCGAGTGCGGGAGCGCGAGCGAGGCAGGGATATTAGACGATTTTCCATTATACGAATTTCCAGTTAGACGATCTTCCGTTATACGAATTTCCTTTAGATGGTATTCCGTTATACGTTCTTCCAATTATGCGATTTTCCAGAGACGATTATCCCTCGCCCCAAAATGCTTGCAGGCATCTGGTATCACTGGTCTCAAGTGTCCAAGGCTCGTTTGCAGCAAAGCCAACATCGTAAATAGAGATATGAATTGATCGAATTATCAGATGACAAATATCGGCTGATTCATTGCTGATACTAATCCAATTATTGGTCAATACCTGGGGGAAGCTGAGGAGGGGGAAGAGTTAAGGCTTAATGGCATGTCGACAGCAAGGTCATTAGCGCCAACCTCAGTCACAGAGCAGTGGTCCGGGTTGCCACTGCGCCACACAATACAGAGATGTCAAACAAATCCCATATCTAGATCTTATCCCTACAACAATCAAGCATCGTGATACAGTCAAAACACTACATACGGAACACAAAATCGACGAGTCTGTTACTCCTTTATCTTAATTCATGCACACTCCTGCAAATTCATAATTGCTTATATGGTTCCAACAAAGGCAAAAAGTAATTTCACAAGAGCTTGGTTTAGCAACTCCCATTTAGTCCGACAGCAGGGCCAAAAACCTGAAGTAAGGTCCGCCCAACGTTTTAGGGTGTTTTGTGTTTCTTCAAGGCAAACTTAATGAAATTCTGCAGGGTGCCACTTTGCCTCCCTTCATCAAATTTAAATATTCAAGATGGCCTAAAAAATCATACATTGGGCATATCTTCGCTTATAAAACAGACAGGATAATCATCTTGGTGTCTAATACTATGTTTTCAGGGTCAGTGAATACTAATAACAGATTATCTTGTTGATAAAATATACGTCCTTTTTTTTTTTTAGGGGCTGGTGTCAGTCATTGTTGAATTTTTCACTCATTTTCAACTTTCAACTGCTATTCTGCCGTTTCAAAATTAGGTCGAAGACCCCAATTATATTCATTCGAAAGGTGGCAATGTCTTCTTTGCATCAAGGGAAAATAAATAGATTTATCATTATTAGGGACCGAGCTATGCCCTTTTTTTAGGGGCTGGTATCAGTCACCGTTCAATTTTTCGCTCATTTTCAACTTTCAACTGCTATTCTGACGTGTCTAATTTAGGTGGACGACCCTATTCCAAGGCAATTCCACCTTTCAAATGAACCTAATTGGAGTCATCCATCTAAATTACAAACATCGGAATAGCAGTTGAAAGTTGGAAAATCGAACAGCGACTGTGATACCAGCCCCTAGTAAAAAGGTCGTAGCTCGGTCCCTACCAATGATAGACCCTTTTAATTACCCTTGATGCAAATCCGATATTCCCATCTTTCGATTGAATCTCTAATTGGAGCGTCCCACCTAAATTAGAAACGGCAAAATAGCAGTTGAAAGTTGAAAATGAGCAAAAAATTAAACGTTGACTTTGATACCAGCCCCTAACAATGAAGGCGTAGCTCGATCCCCACCAATGATAGACCCTTTTAATTACCCTTGATGCAAAGCCGATATTTTCACCTTTCTAATGAATTTAATTGGAGCATTCCACCTAAATTAGAGACGGTAGAATAGTAGTTGAAAGTTGAAAATGCGCGAAAAATCCAACGGTGACTGTGACACTAGCCCGTAACGAAAACGGCGTAGCTCGGTCCCTAACAATGATAAACCGATTTATTTACTCTTGATGCACAGAAGACATTCCCACCTTTGGAATGAATCTAATTGGGGTATTCCGCCTTAATTAGAAACGGCAGAATAGCAGTTGAAAGTTGAAAATAAGCGAAAAATCGAACGGTGACTGTGACACCAGCCCCTAAAAAAAAAGGCTGTGTATTTTATCAACAAGATAATCCGTTTATTAGTATTCCCTGACCTTGAAAACATAGTATTAGACAACAAAATGATTATCCTGTCTGTTCTATAAGCGAAGACATATGTTTGATGTTTAAATCATTATGTTTGATATATGATTTTTTAGCCATCTTGAATATTTAAATTTGCTCAAGGGTGACAAATTGGCACCCTGCAGAATTTCATTAAATAAGCCTTGAAGAAACACTAAACACCATAAAACATTGGGCGGACCTTACTTCCAGGTTTAGGTTAAAAATGCCATTTGCCAACCAGACTAATTGAACGCATTTTCACGGCGCATATACGAAGAAGTAGACTTTTGAATGACTGGCAAGCAGCATAAACGATTATAAAAGGAACCCAAAATAACAATATCTGTTACAGCATCATCTCGAATCTAACACAATGTCGGCCCCACTTGCAACACTCCCACGGCTGCGGGGCAGATGTCAAACATAATTAAGACGAATTAAAAATTAGTTTTAATGACCACAAGCAGGTGCTGTAACCACCTGTGCTTAAAACGATTCGGTAAACTTGCTAAGTCCTATCCTGCTTGCTTTTTACTTCTTCGGTTCCAGTGTAATGTGTGCCTTTTTTTTTAAATAATAGTCTTAATCTGGAATTTTCTAGTCCCCACCTTTACTTGTTCCTGCAATTCACGGCGATTTACATTTCTTACAATAAGTGGCTGAAATCTGAATACCGAACACTTTGAAACCATTAAGACCAAAAATGAAAACCATTACACGCAGCATTTTTCACGATTTCAAGGAAAAAGTACTAATTTTGAATTTTTGTTACTATTTTTTACTGTTGCTGTGAATATTTTGAATCCCAGCTATTTTCCATAGGATTTTTTTTTTTAATTTTGCCAAGGGACTAAACAAATTTCCTCGGGGTAAATATTGCCTAAAAATATTGACATTTTTGCATAACAAGAAGACGACAGATTTTTTTCAGCAAATTTCTCAAAGCCTTGTGTAATAATCTGTAGCAAACTAATGCTTGTACAGATGAGCCAGCTTAATTTTGAACCTTCCCTGACGTTCAGTAGACGTCTAGTGTCTAGTAAATGGAGAGGGAGCTAGGGGATTCGATATGGGAAACAATCATCACAGGGAGGCACAAATAATGTCCAGAGCTGGTTAAAATATATCCCACTACCAGTGAAGATAACTGGCAGTATCTCTCGCACTACTGTGGCCAACACTAACTGGTGGAGACTTTTCAAGGATCCCAATTTCAGTTAACTACCAGATCAAATTTTTCCGGCAGCTACACTTTGCCACCGTTCAATTGAGATTCTACTTCTAGTACGAATACAAGAGAAAATTCCCATTTAACAGCCCATGGCTAAGCGCTGATTACAAAACTATCTACATCCAAGTTCTTTTTAGGCCTACTTCAAGAAATGTTTGTTTAATAAAGTTTGTAACTGTACATTTCATGCCATAATAAACCTAAATTTGTTATATTGTATGCCCTACTCTTTGTTTGAATGACCAAGATAACAAGACGGGTGAAAGGTTGTAACATTCTGAATTTCTGTCACATCCTCTCCCCGCTCCTCTAAATTAATTATCTTTTTCTTTTTTGTTTTGACGTGTTCGCCGATTATTTCTCCCTCCGCAGACACCATCCCAAGGTCTCACCAAACGTTAATGTTAGCACTTTATTTACCTACTTTTAATGTAACCAATTCGTTCTGATAGCTAATCATTTGGCATGATCTTTAACAACAAAAGGGCACACACTATGGAGGGTTACAATTCTTTCAGGCAATTCCTGTTTATTAGTTGAGGTAACCCAATCCATAAACACACAACAAAGGTGCCTCGTGCAGTGATTGTTACGCCAACAACGTTGAAACAATTCAACTCAGCTCTCGAGGTCCATATCTACGAAATAAACAAGTCTTTGCGCGGTTACACACTGCCAATTTTTCAAGTCCTCCTAGACCCAAAATTAACAATGTATCGTCATTTGGTTTAAAACTGTGAGCTTTTAGCTGAAACAAGTTTTCTTTCATTTACTCCTCAACAAATTCAACAGACACTAAACCTGTCGCCAGCCATCAACGCCATATTCGATGCGATCAGGCATACTTGGCACGGTAGCAATGATGAACAACTTGCACTGAAGTTGTAGTCGATTATTATTCGCATTTGAAGAAATTGTGACAGAGTTCTCGTGTTCCATCCTGGGAAAACTAATAATTTGTGACGATATAATCCGTGACTACAAATTCACGAATACCCAGACAAGTACTGCTGTGTTCACATTTTCAAGAGAATTTAACAATATCGGGATAAAATATTCTATAATGTGCTATCCTTGCCACCCATCTATGCAAGCAGCTGTACTGTCTATTACTCTTGTCAAATCTCCAGATTTCTGCAGCAGGAGTCACAGATCCCATCTACAAGCCACCTGAGCAAACCAAACAGCTATAAGCAAACTAGAGTACAGAAGCCAGACTACTATTACTACATTTAAACATATACTGCGTCGCAACACATGATCAACTCTCACACACCCGTTCACTGAAGTAGCCATGTATAAACCTTAAATAACACTCACTTTTAAATTACCATAGTATTAAATATAGCAATAGAATCTAGGGAATCAGTGCTACACTGGAGGAAATAATATTAAGGAAAATATTGAGGGAAAACCCCTCAATAGTAGTGGAGGAAGGCACCCTTTCAGATTGTACATGGCTAGTTTAAAAGAGAAAAAGATAACATTTGTAGCATATTGACACGTTACACATGTTTGTATATAAGCCTGGTGTTTCTGCATGTCTGTATTTAACTCTTATTTTACTGATTATATTTTCGTCTATGGTAAGTTGAATACTTTACCCAACATGCAGTTTAGTACGAAATTATATGGGAATTAAGAAGTTAACTAATAATAATAACAAAAATTAGTATCCATTTGTGAGATTTGCAATGCTGTCCCTTATTCAAGCAGAAATCCACCACCCACTCATCAATTGAAGTGGGCAGGTTGACAAATTGAAGTGGGCAGGTTGACAATTTAAATAGTTTTCCTAGTGGACAGTTCAGCTTGTGGAACTTGATAAACTAGGTTGAACTGGTCTGGACATATTTTCACTTTTTGTTTGTGGATTTTCATGTTTCAATACATTATTTTAAAAAGTTTTCTGCCAGCTTTCCGATGGTTCAAACCACAAGCTTCTAGCTCTTCAGAAGTTACGATATACCACAATTGGAGAAGTGCGATTAGAAAAATTTTAATTCGAGTCGAGCCAAGCAGAGTTTGCAACAGA
>JAHWFP010094645.1:0-42396 GCA_023313725.1 Lithobius niger | reverse complement strand
GCAAACGTGTGCTTGACCGAAAATTAGTTATGCCTTGTAGATTTCATAGCACATACGTTACAACAACAATGTGCAGCCTCTTGGTTACAATTACGGTATTATGTATATACTCCAACGCAAGACAAAACCAAGACTTGAAGAATATAAGGCAGTTCTCGAAGCAGGTTCAAGCACTTTCAGGGATAAAATCGAAATATTCCAGAAATTCCAGGATTTTCAAGGCTTTCAAGCCTCAACATTAAATTCAAGTATTTTCAGGGGTAAAATCTAAATTCTCCCGAAATTACACGATTTTTTTTAAGGACTGGCAAGCCTCAACTGTAAATTCAATTACTTTCTGAGGTAAAATCGAAAAGTTCACAAAATTCCAGGATTTTGCGATTCAAAGTTCACACTTCCACCACTAATAAATGAACACTCGTAAACTCTAGTCCATTTGAATTTTCGGTGGAATAACGCAGCGTCCACCTTCTTCGGAAGTCCAGGCAAAAAACGAAGGTACTAAACGAGGTTCACATTGCTTCAGGCTGTATCAGAATCTGAAGCAATGTGAACCTCGTTTAGTACTTCGTTTTTTGCCTGGACTTCTGAAGAAGGTGGACGCTACCTTATTCCACCGAAAATTCAAGTAGACAGAGTTTATGATTGTTCATTTATTGGTGGTGTAGTGTGAACTTTGAATCGCAATGTCGTACTCACACCACAGTAAACACCGCTTGCCAGTATTTTTCCATTCCAGGATTTGCAAGTCTCGTTCACATACTTTCGAAGCAAATTCAAGACATTTTAGGGATAAAATAGGTGATTTTCCCGAAATCTCGGGGTTTTCAAGGCCTTGCAAGCCTCGTACTGTCTCATACTTTCGAAACAGATTCAAGACCTTTCACGGAAAAAATAGATAATTTTCCCGAAATCTCAGGGTTTCAAGACCTTGCAAACCTCAACTTCAAATTCAAGTATTTTAGAAGCAGATTCAAACACTAAGACGGTTAAAATCGGAATTTTCCTGAAATTCCATGTTTTTTAAAGGCCTTGCAGTTTCAAGTTCAAGTACTTTCGTAGCAGATTCAAGCACTTTCAAGGGTAAAAGCGAAGTTTTCCCGAAATTCCAAGGTTGCTCGATTTGCCCGAGGCAATCAAACCAATTGTGCATTGGCGTAGGGAAGCTCACACTTTGTAGTAGTGGAACGAACCTATGAAGCGACTTTTGTCTGCGGGAATGTTGTCTGAAATACAGGAACGATATACGATTGATTGGGAGATACAGAGTCAGTACTATTGTTTGCTCCCAAGTTGCCCGCTCTGGAGCGCCATGCCAATAATAAATTGCCTGCAATGGTGGAATCTGTGGATAAGCAGCTAAAACCTGTCTAGTGTCCATTCCACGTGTTTACAGGTCAAGTTGCCGTTGTCGTACTCTTGAGATTACCGGCAGGACAACCCAGAATTTAAGGGTAGCCAACGGCGAGAGTCTGGTGGATGTGGTCATGCTTCAAGTGAACGCTCTTCTGTAGTTGGCATCTCTGCACAGAGGTCAGTAGCAGTTTGCGTTTAAAAAGTAAGTGTACTCATGGAGGAACCCGTGCATGATGTTTATTTGGGGCTCCACTTGATAACTTGTTAAGGAAGGTGAAGGGGTCCACGGCTGCGGCTGTAGCTTACGACGGTCCCGAAGGCAGAAAGGGGGACGACGTCACAGATAATCTGGCACAGTCGCAGACAAAATGTGCCATTTTGACCAAATTTCTGCCGTTTCGCCAATTATGACCGATTTGGACATTCCAATACACCATTTTAATCGATTCAACAAGACCTTTCCGTTGGTGGAAGAGCCAGATCAATAAAATAAGGCACTGAAAAGTTATTTGAAAAAAAAAACCAATTAATATACACGTAGCCATACGAAAATTAGCTGCAGACAATTTTTCCCTGACAATTGGTGTCGCAGACAGTGGCAGACAATTCTGCTTTGGGGACGACGGTATTTTACTGTCGGGAGTTTCTTGTAAGTTGGCAGCAAAACAAAGCGAATAGACATTTTGGCCAGAGGGGCAGTAGAAGCGACTCCTTCAAGCATAGTACCAGTCTGACAGCCGGTAGTGGCACTGCAGTCCGCAGGTATAGGAAACCAGGTCTGAAGCAAGAGCGCTGGAAAAGCTCGCTCCCCGCCTCACCGTATATGTAAAGAAACTATGAATGACGTCAGCAGCTCCCACCCGATGGAACCAGGGTTCCAAGCTTCCATTGTTTATAGATCATTGGGTAACCTTAAGGACTTTGTGTGGGTGCTGAAGACTGTACGAGGTTGTAGTTCAGGCTTGCGGATAACGACACCCTCGTTTGTAGCACGTACCGAAGTGGTGCCTTGGTCGACGGTCGCGGTCAGTCTGACCTCGGGGAAAGGGTAATCGAGCTGGTACCTTCCGGGTCGAAGAGATTCCGGAGTTCAACTTTTCGTGTTCAAATACTGGACAGAAAGTTGCAGTTGATTTTGAACTTGAAAGAGGCTAAATGATTTTCTTTGGGTAACTCACTTCAAGATGGAGACAAGGAAGAGGATTGCCCAGTCTCTAGGAGAAGGGCAGTGGATGATCTCTATAGACATGAAATAAGTGTATTCTTGATGTTTGCGTGGAAGAATAAAGTTTTCCAGTTTTTTGTTCTGCCTTTCGGTTTGGTGACAGCGCCACACCTCGTGTTGTTGATTTGCATTTAGTGCATGACAATGTCGATGTTTTTGCAACATCGAGCATCCGTTCGATGTCGAGTCGACGGTCAATGTTTTTATCGATTTTTTATTTCCCAAAATAATAGTAGAAATAAGTAAGTTGAAAGCAACATTCCTGCAGAAATGATAGATGTTGGTGAAGACTGCCTTGGGAGCCTTCCGGCAGTGCTGTACGAAAAAGTGTGCACTTGGATCCTCTGAGATGTGTTTCAGCACCTTAACCAGTTGGGACAGCAGGGTGTCGAAGGAAAATTTGTGACATCGTGGTCCGGAGCAGAGGTATAGCACCCAATTGGTGGCAGTTTTCCCCTTTCGAATTTTTAACCTTCCTTAACTCCCAGAATTCACTGCAGCAATTTATTCAACATGGCGACCTGGTAAGGTGGTTGTTGAGTGTACGAGTTTTTTTTTAACCTTTGAAAATGGAGCTAACCACTGTATTGCTCCGAAATATTAAGTACCAGTGTTTTAAACGTTTTATGCGTCAAGCTTGAGTGTCTTTTTTTACAATACATAACGTATTTTTTAACCATTCATACATCTTTTCAAGAATGGTGTCTGTGCGATCAATAGTCACATGACAAGGCAGGCCATGGATCACCACAGGGAGTAGGTGGATTAAAGAAAAATTGCTTAAAAATTAACAATGGTGTTTTTTTAACATTCCAAATATTGGCCAACCTCTTACCACGAGCAATGATAGCTAAATTCGTGACCTAATTGTTCTCGGTTAGCATATCTAACACCAAAACAACTTGCCACAAAATATGATCACAAACTTATTTAATTATTTTGCCTGTGTAACCTTAACGACTAATGAGCACTAAGAACGACCTCACGGTGAAAAAACAAAGAAAAGGAAACGGAAAAGGGAAACTAATGGACAGTGGATGTTAGGGGTAGCTCGATGATCGACAATATTGCATTAAAAATGTTTTTTGATTATCGTATCTTACTTTTTCTGCTGTATTGAATTACAGAGCAAACTCACAACCATTGTGCGAAATAACTGGTAACATCCGCTTGTGGTTTGAGTGATGAGGTAGCCTGCTCTTCTTTTTTTATAATTTTATTTTGTTTTAGTTTAACTTACGTAGGCCAAGCAGCCCAATGAAGGCTTCAGCCAAAGTTTTTTTTTAATGAATAAAATTAAAAAAGGTTATTCCAGCACCAAAATTTGTTTTACCGAGACCGCCTGATATTGATTATCGCGATAATTTTAAAACTTTTATCCAGACAAAACATTTTATCGTGCCACCCCTAGTCATACCTTGAGATGTCAAGCGAATGTGCGATAGCAGCGTCTCACTGCGACCTAGCCTAGCTTACTCTTGCCACAAATCTATCCACCCATACCGCAACTTATGAAACCAGTGTTTCGCATTCACGCAAACTTTAAACCTGGCTGACTGAAACTGTTCAAACACAATTAGGCTTGTATACGGGTCATTCCAGTTTGAATGGACCATACAAAAAAAAAAAAAAAGTGCCCATCACATTTTTTATTTTTCTCTAATTTGGTACGGTATGTTGATAACAGTCCAAAAAGACAACAAAACCTCTTGTTTTTCTCTTTTTTGGTTGCATAGTTTAGGAGGGCCAGGCTGCTAATGGGGTGGCCATCTTGGATTTTTATGATTCGTCCATTGTTGGCTCAACCTTTGTATTTTGTAAACTAATGGGGCAACAGGGATGATTTAAGACATTGTCATAATATATCACTCTACACCGTAAAAATATATGTTCTTAAAAAAAATGTTCTAAAAGGTATTATGTTAATATAGAAAATATGAAAATCATCAATAGTTTAGGACAGTGGTTTTAAACCTATTGGGTAGCGATACATAAGCAGGAGAAAAATTATTTTACTTTTTTTAATCTTTTTATCTTAAAATCTTTTTTTCCCCTGAAATTTAATCATTAATAAAATTAATTAATTGTAAAGTACTTTTATCTATTCTAAAAACTAATTCTAATTATAATATCTCCATTCTAACAACTAATATTTCTAATCTAAAAACAACTTTCTGGGCACCTTAAAATGCAAAAAAGCGTTGGCTTCACAACGCTCCCCCAGACCCCCTAGTTGTGAAACAGACAGGCAAAGAAATTTACTTGGGGGGGGGGGGGGGGGCCGCGGTTCGAAAAAGGTTGGGAACCACTGGTTTAGGACATCAAATCCCCTAGTTGGGTGGGCCTACCGAATAAAATAATATAATTTCTTTGTCGAAATAAGCACAAAGTGCAAAATTTCACAATTTTAAAATAAATACATAAATACTACCTTATCTACAGAACAGACTTGAAAACCTGATATTTTTATTAAGCGGGGGATTATGTGTTACTAGGACCCTGTTCCTACACTAAGGATCGTAGTCAGAATTTTTTTTACTCGTTGCGGGAACCAACCTTGCCAAGAGTTTTGGTGCATTTTTTAGTTCATCAAAATTAGCCTCACAAACAAACAATTGATTTTTAAGTTGCACTCCATCTCCCCATACTGGTGATTTGTTACAGAATATGTATTATGAGCATCTTTTATACTTAGGACCTACGTGGTATTTAAGTTAAAAATTTTAATTCACTGAACTTTTCAACATTTTACCAACCGTGACCACTGTGAATGCTATGGGCTGGCTAAGACCTTGCCTGATTTTATTGAATGAATTCAGAGTAGACTAGTCTATCGCTGCATACCACGTAGGCTGTGGTGTGTTTTATTTCCCCTTGTGTACCCCAGGATTATTATTAAGATGTTTGGGAGAGACTTTCTAACGTACGGCCCTGCTGTGCGGCGATTCGCTAATTGGCATTAATATGAGTAGGTTGGCGATTTCAAAATATTTTTCATAGTGAATAATTCGGCTGGTGAATTTGGTGTTAACGACTGAAGCAACTGAGCATATTTTCACTTCTTGTTGGAGAATTTCAATGTTTCAATTCACTAGTCGAAACGTTTTTCTGCCAGCTTTCCGACGGTTCAAAACACAAGCATCTAGTTCTCACTATTGAGAAGTTTTGATGCAAAATGCTACTGAAATAGAGTGCTTTATTTTCAATGTTTTTAATAGATATTTGTAAGAAAGTTGTGCTTTGATTGATGAAAGATTTTCACTAGCCTAGGCTTGTTTTTTAAATTGACAAAACTCTAATAAATTAACTTTTTAATTTGGCGACAACAATGCACATTTAGCTATTAAAATGGTTTGGTGTACCGGTAAGCTGGCAACTTTGAGAAAAACGGGGTTTTACCCCTAAAAATAGTTTTTACTTAGCCTAAAATACTTACCTGTATTTTATATGCTTTACAATTATTTTGGAAATGCTACCCGTCCCAAACATGAAAATCTACTCTCTAGGTCCTTGCAGAGGCGCTCCACTGGGGCCCATGACCGCCGCTAGGCGGCGCCTCATTCCCGCACCACCTCACAGTTTGTTTTGGGACGCGACTGGCGACAGTCGCATTGTCTACATTTCTTAAACATGGAATCTGCGCCTTTACCTGCTCCTCTGCTGTACAATTGCTGCGAGAGGGCTCGCGGTGCAACTGCAGCGCTGATTAAAAACGACAGAATGCGCAGACAACGCAGCACATTAGTTGTTGATACTGAAAACCGTCACTAGAGGGCCACTATACTGCGACCGTTAGCTGTCTCCCATTCGGTTCAGACTTTGACAAGTTAAAACGAGCCTCACGTAAACGAAATGTTTATTTAGGATGCGAATTCAGTATGGTGCCTTTCTTTTTCTCCGTTCTCTCTTCCAGTAATCAGCGGGAACAATGTTGTTATAAGTACGCACCCAATGGTATGTTAAGTTTGTAGGCAGCCATTGAAAGTGTGCAAAACTACCTCTCATGCCATTTTTATAATGCATCCATCGCCGGGATAATTTTTTTTTTATAAACAGTTCAGCAAAACCTGCTACATAGCTCTCCATGCAGCTCAGCTGTGTACAGAAAAAAATTCGTGTAATCCGACTTAATTCACCTAACCTAACGGGGAGACGGGTAATCGTCTAACTGGAAAATCGCATAATTGGGAGAATGTATACCGTATAACAGTATAGCGGAAAGTTGTTTAACAAGAAATTCGTATAATGGAAAATTGTCTAACAATTATCCCATTAGACGATTTTTCAATTAGACATTCGTCCGACGCCCCAATCTAACTAAAACAACAACAGCTCCGCAATAAAGTCAATTTGCAAACAATCACCACTATAGTGGGTCATAAGAAATTAAGTTTCGTAGCGAGATCCAACCGGTCTTATCTGAACTTTGTACGAAAAAAAAAGCTGCTGGGAATGACACACCCTACCAAAACCCCCTGTAGTCCTAGGTATAATTACTGGCATATTCTGGTCTACCCGCAAACCAAAGAGTTTTCAAATTTGACTAATTCGTTAAAAATTACGGTAAAATTTCAAGGTAGACCGATTTTAAAAATAAGGGCGGTAAAAGGGGGAAGTTGTTTAGTGTAAAGGGAAAACTGGAAATTTTGTTGTTTACGCAAGGAAATCCTGAGAACGTGAGAGTGGATGGAATCACCAAGCGTGGTATTTCATTCTCATGGTATATAATCATCGCGTACGGTCACAGCTATAAAGGTTTCCAGACAAATGAATTCATCATAGCCCCCAGGATTTCCTAATGAAATCTCTATAGTAGAATCCAGTCAAGCAGTTGACTATGCTCTACGAAATTTAAGAACGCTAGCGCTACATTTGCACGCCAATAGCCAATCGCGCACGTTTCTGTATTTTGAGACAAGTCTCCCCAAGAGTATTTACGTATAACTTACCGAAGCATCTTTCCTATGAAATACTAACTTATTCGTCGTTTAACAGCTTTCTAACGCTCATCGTACGCAGACAAGTAGAGAGATATAATATATTAACAGCTGCATCTATCTATTAATAATAATCTTATTGTCCCGCCATGCACAGCCGGTGTTTTCATATTATCATAACTTACCGTTCCTATTGCCATGTGTTTTACAACTACAGCCAACCCACATCTTCTAAAAACAAATCTAATCCGACAGCGCAAATCGGTCAACAAACTTCACTTTTCTTACCTCCGTACGTCAAATGCCATTTCTTCTTAATTTTCTTTTGATTTTACTTAGAGTATGAGGCCCAAGTTCAGCACAGCTGGATCCGTTCGTTTAATATCATGTAAACAGCCGGAAAGCTGGGTTACATGGAGGCCGCCATGTTGACAAGTCAGCAAGAAGTTGACACGTACTTGTGCCTCATTGGTTAAAAATCCGTTAACGTACATTTATGAACGAACAAGCAAGTACATTATTTACGAACATTTAAAAAATATAATCATCAACTATTATTATCGAATTTAATTTTAAATAATTTCTTGTAAAATTTATTTTTCAATTTATTTGTTTTTATATTTATTTTAATGTCGCGTGTTGCCTAGTTACTGTTGCTATGGAGACCTGACCAGGTGGATCAAAACTAGTTGGCATTATTGAAAACCAGATTAAAAAAAAAAATGAAATATGTGTAAACATCGAAAGCTAAAACAAGGTGGGCTAATAAAGAAGGTGAGCTTTTTTTTCACTAATGTTGTCCTGTAATGTCAAACCGGCGCCTTGACTTGTAAAATAAAGTTAAAAGTTAGGCTTGGTGATGAGAAAGAAGCTGCAGCAAACTCCCGTCGTAGCATCTGGAAACTGCATGCAGAAAAAGCAACAAGGAACTCGTCACAAAAATTTGACCACCACCAGCGCCATTTTTCTCGATACTCCACATCAAGTACGGCCCCAAACGTCTATTTACTCACCGTTAATCTTTCCCTTGCTAAAAATCTGTTTTAAAATGTGGCGTCTAGGAGATGTTTTGTTGAATATTGGGGAACTTTATTTACGTTCTTCCACAACGTATATGATGCTTTGCGCGCCTACAATGACCTTGAAGTTTTATATGTGTGTGCACAGTGCTATTTTAATCGTTTGCTAATAATTACTATGAGATCAAAATTCTAAAAAACTAACGCAGTAAAAATTAATATTAATTATTCCAATCGATCACCAAAGCAAAATTATAAGACTAGCCTAGAAAACTATAAATTGTTATGTTAAAATACGAGAATCATTCCGGTTTGTGACGACACAATCCTTAACTTGATTCTGTTTTCATGTACCGTTCCCAAAGCCAACCGAGACAGCAGCTACGCGAGGACCGCGGCTACCACCCCAGCCGACCTTGGCACTGTAACTGCGTGGATGGTGATCTGCGCGTAGCTGTTCTAAGTCACGCGGAATGTTTTAAGACAGGCTGGGTGTCCCTTTAAAGCGTCCCACATTGGAGTTCAAAGATGTACGTAAATACATATTGCACTGTCGCAAACTGCCACAATTCGTGGTATTTTTACAAACCGCATATGGCAAATGTTAGCTCACGCAACTTACCATCACGAATTCTTCCTCCGTAGTGTGGTTTGCCGGCCATTGTACCGCTGCGTGATCGCAAAGTACGTTGGCTCATTGGGACTCACAACAACTTTTTTCTACCCACACAAAACTTTTATGAAATTGGAATAAGATTGGTTGTAGATTGGCACAGTTTCCCATATATCGTCCTAGGTTGTACTGTGTCTTATCCAGTGTTGGAACGCCGAAGTTGAGGTTTAATGAAATAGTCCAGTAAAATTAGGCAAAATACGGGCCAATAAAGAAATTAATTAGCAACAAGCTACCAATTTGTGGGATGGTCTCAGGTGGTGTGCTAAACAACATACTAATAGTCCCTTGAAATCCGACCATTGCGTTGCCCACCATATTGGAAAAATGGCCGCCATTTGGCCCTAAAACACACATTTTGTTCTTTTCCTCACAAACCATTGCCCCTACAAGAAAATCACCGTTATACATAATTTAAGAAAAATAAATTTGTATTCTTTTTGTCTCTACGAACATTTAGCTAAGTGCAACAGTTTGGTCAAAAATTAACCTTTTAGTACAATTTTAACCATCGAGAAGCATTACAAATGGAAAAAAATGTAGATTTTTCAAGTTTCCTCCCAAAATGTTGCTTTAACTTAAATATCTCTGCAGAAGATGCATTTTATTTGTGTTCTGTTTGTTTGACAAGGAATTTAAATGATCAGGATAGTACCTACGTATTTCCCCAAGGACTTTAATCACCAGAAATGGCGTCCAGAAAGTCTGATGAATAACTGGCAAGTCCTCTAATAGCCCGATATGGACATGCTTAGGATGTTTTGAAAGGTGGGGATCTATTCTTTCCATCAATCTAACTGTAATTGTTTAACTTAGGTAGGCACCGTCGTACGCCTATTTGAAAGTGAAGAGGTAATGGCATAGCGGTGAAAGCGTACGTGTTTTTCGAATTCAAAGTTTTGGGTTTTTTGGGCTTTTAGGTTTTCTAAAAGGTGGGGAGCTATTTTCATCAATCCTAACTGAACTTAAATAGGTTAGATAGGGACCGTCCTACGCCAATTTTAAGGTGTAGCTGTAATTGGTGTAGCGGCCATTTTGAATTTCAGAGCGCCAATGTAATGCTCATATTTGTATTTGTATCTAAGCTAAACAATCTCGGTTAGGAGTGATAGAAAGGGTAGATCCCTACATTACAGAAAATCTTAAGCATGTCCATTTCTGGCTATTAGACGGCTCAGTGGAGCACTTTGAATTCGAAAATCACCATACGCTTTTGCTGCTACATCATTATCTATTCACCTTTAAATGGGCGTAGGACGGTCCCTATCTAAGTTAAACAATCTCGGGTAGGATTGATTGAAATAATAGATCCCTACCTTTCAGAAAATCCTAAGCATATCTATTTTGGGATATTATATGACTCGTAAGAATAGGCTACTTTGAACACGAAAATCACTATATAACTACCGTTTTTGGTAGGGTAAATCTCCTCCTCCATCCCCCCCAGGGGTTTTTTGAACTTGCTATCCTCGCTATTTTTTTTCCAGTTACTCATCATATGTATTCGTCGTGATTTTCATAGAAAGTGAAAAATTCCATCAATTTTGGGGCCCAATACACCCAATTATATGAAGTGTAATGTACATTGGGTGCATTGGCGGCCACATGCATGGCCTCTTTGGCACCGTTTATTCGCTGAATCATTGACTCAGTTTTAAAAAAAAACGAATACAACCTTTTTTGCAGACAATTCCGTGCTCTACAATTTCGGATTAAACTTATTTTTGCAGCCGTTTCCGTGATGTATAGAAAAAAACTGATTTCGGGAGCATGTTTCCAAGATGGCGATATTAGCTCAACATTCTTCTACAACGTTTATTGGCTCAATCATTGAATCTACGAAAAAAATGAATAGAACGTTTTTTTGTAGAGAATGGAATGCTGTACATTTTTGGACAGAACGTATTTTCGTGCCCGAGCAACCGTTACCGAGATGTATTGAAAAAACCGTTTTCAGACGCCATGTTTCTAACATGGCGGACAGCGCAATGGTCAGATTTCATGGGATTTTTAGTATGTTGTTTAGCATGCCACCAGAGACCATCCCACAAATTTGTAGTTTATTGCTAATTAATTCCTTTTTCCACCCTATTTTAACTGGCCTAAAAGTTTTTTATGTGTAAAAATAAGTTGTTGTGTGTCCCAGCCAGCCACCGTAGTAACGACACGCGTTTCTTCCCGTTTGCCCTCTAAGTTCGTGCCCTCGCGCGTACGCTTGTCGAGTGTTGCTTTCCACACGAATATGCTTCTCCCGTAACAAAGTGAGTATATTACTCTAAGCTGTCCCAGATTAGCTGAGGGTCGAGAATATACTTGATTGCAACCATTAAACCCATAACCGCCCGAAAAAACCTTCCAGATCCTTTTTTACAGTCCATATGGCACTTGGGTCGGTTCTCGGATTCGAACCGGCATTCTCTTGGTTTGGAGCCGACTACGCTGGCCACTGGGCTGTGAGTACCCGCTTTGTTCGGGATCCCCGGGGCCCCCTCACAAAGCTCGCGCTGGGACTTAGTTTTTCGATGTTATACGTTGAAGGCGTACGTTCCTAACTAGGCGGCTACAGGTTAAAAATCATACGAAAATGCCATGGCGCCATCTAGCGGCCGTGATATTGTTAACCTTTACAGCTTGCTCCCAGGTACACGAGGACGTACAAATTTTCATTCAATATTTACGGAGGCTCACGGTAGTGCCACTTTAATGAGTATAACTTTGGGGGGGGGGGGGGCAGAGGAGCGCGGACTCAGAGGACTAAAAACTGCAAAGGATTCGATTATCTACCAATCTAAAAAGAGGTGGTAATCTGTTGTAATTCTATAAATAAACTTCAGAAAACGCTGTTTTAAAGATAAAATTAGTTTGTACTTATCCTAAAATACTTACCTGTATTTATTGGCTAAAACCGTTTATTTTATGCTCCGTGCCCAAATCTTAAGTTAACAAGTATCAGTAACACCCACCAGGTGGCATACCTGCTCACATCCCAGCAGGCATTGTCACCTGTCAACTTCTCGTTTGAAGAATACTCCATTTCGGCGAGAGCAGACGGTGAGGGTTTTTTTTACACTAACGGTAACTATTTTAGGACTAGAAGCCGGCCTGTCTAAAGACGGGTTAATTTAGTTTCAATAGCATTTTGAATTGACGTGGCACCTTTTTTTTTGTGGCTCTTGAATTAGTATCACATCCTCCCTCTCTCCTCTCCCCACAAGTACTTATTTTCTATCTTGTTTCCTATAGACTTTTGAGTTTATCTAAGACATTCTGATCCCTCGATTATATCTTCCTCCATCCCTATTCCGAAGCCTTCCCAAATTTAATGTTAGTACTTTATTTTAAGCACTTTGCTGGTACCTCATTCTGACAAATTTATGCCTAATTATTTGGTCGTCGTTTTGCTTTTAGGGAGTGCAAACCCAAACTGTTATAATTTTATATGATCTTTAAAACTATAAAAGGGAACCCATTACGGAGGGTTAAATTTGTTTCAAGTATTGAGATCACAATGGTTTACCAAGCGATAAGCACGCAACAACGGATGCGCATGCTATGATTGTTGCGCCATCAACTTTGGAACCTAATTCAACTTAGCTCTGAAAGTCAACATCTACGAAATAAATAAGTCTCTATCGTATAAGGCTGCTATGAAAGAAGTCTACTGGTACCGAAATCAACAACATGTCATCATTCGGTTTAAAACTGTAATCGTTTAGCTGAAACACCGATTCTTTCAATTGCTCGTCAACAAAATCGACAAATACAGACCTTTAGCCAGCCAACAATGTGCAACCCAACTACGCCTGGTACAAGGAAGAACGTTTGAAAGGATGGTGAATGCAGGGTTTATCCATGGCCACGCGGTCTGTCCTCAGGAGATGTTGTCCAGTGGTTCAAGGATACTCTAGGTCGGGCTTCTGAGTGGTACACTTCAGGGAGAGTTGTGGCTGGTAAGCACCCAGTGAGGATGAAAGGGGCTGTAAGGTCTTAAGTACCCAGAGCTACAGCCAGTACCCACCACAGGTGGTGTAAGGTATTGACTGTAGTATATCCTGCTATCCCATGAGCCATCTCTGCTAACAGTTCCCCCTAGTGTCAGGGAAGGCCATAGCCACTCTGACCACTGCTCTCCAGGGTCTAGACCGTGCATCAGAATACATAGCATAACTGGAATGCATAAATAATGATACAGAGTATACAGAATACATTACATGGAGCCATAGTATCAAGGTAAAGAGGCCCAATGAGGCCCTAGCTCAAGGTATCAGAGGAAGCAGTGGAAATCGTTGTTGCAAATGCCACATTCTGCGCTAACAGGCATAGTTGGCACAGTAGCACTGATAAAACATAGACTTATGTACTGCCACACGAAGCCACTTATCTGCATGGGTAAACGATGTCCACCGATTGTAGTCAAATTTGAAGTTGATTGTTATCAAATTATGAAGGCACTGTTAAAGAGTTGCCGCGTTGCATCGTGGAAGCGTGACGCCTGCGCTGGCAGTCTTCAGGGCTTTTCTTATGATGCAAGTAAAAACATCAACTTACCAGGGCCACGTTTTATTGCCTACCGAAAATAAACGTTACCGTGTAAACTTGTTGGCTTCTCTGCCTAGCTCGTAGCTCTCCGTCCAAGCATGCGCGGGTGCAAGCCTCCTATAAAATTGTCCGAGCCGGACCATACTTCATTTTTCCAAGTTGGGACCGTGGTTACTTAGGAGGACGGGTGGTTTATTTTTTTTTTCTCGTAAACAGTTCAGATAGGCAAGTCGGATCTCGCTAAAAAACTTTGTTACTTAGCACCCACTAGTGGTGATTGTGTGCAAATTGATTTTTAGCTGATCTGTTGCTGTTGTAGTTAGGGTAGGTTATGTTAGGTTAGGTGAATTAAGTCGGATTAAACGGTTTTTTTTCCCTGTATGCAGCTGGGCTGCATTGAGAGCTATGTAGCGAGTTTTGCTAAACTGTTTATGAAAAAATTGACCTCTCGTTTTAGCATTCAAGCAGTCCTAGTCATGCATGGTGGTGACCCCATGGCAACAGATACCCACGCTACCAGCTGGCTGCCCCGGAATAGAGAGAACCTGTAAACCGTAAGCCATCCATTATTTTATCTGTTTGACGAGGCACTGCTGAAGATAATCCGGTTTCGTGGGCTGAAGGTACGAGTGGTGTGGGTGCGTATGCGAGGGTCGTGTGGCCCATGCTAACAGAAGTTGGACAGTTGTGCTTGGTTATCCAGCAGGCAACAGGCATGGGTCAGGTGTTACTGATGACCTAGGATAGGTACCGATGGTCGCCTGCAAACTTAACGTTGTGGTGTTGGGGCCCGTGTTATCAGTAGCCACCCGTCGTATTAAAGACATATCGATGAACGAGGCAAATTCTGCTCAGGCGCTTCGAGGTAGGTGCTGAATGGTCACTGGTGCGAACGTGCTTCTTGGCACAATTTCATCTCGTACTGTTAGGGTCTTTCTGTTGTCTTCGTTCTTTGTTACATGCTGGAAACTAATGGATGATATACGTGTTCAGGGCTAAGGCTAATGCAGCTATAGTAGCTCCCATTACCTTAACGACATGCGGAAGCACTGACTATGTTCATGGCGTCTTGTCTTCAGGAAAATCGTAAAACAAGCGCACGGCGCCGAAGGGCACCTCTTGATGCTTGTAGTGGCGCAGGAGCAGATTGACAACTGTGGGACCAGAAAACAGCACCTGTGGATCAATCTGTTGAGGCGCACTGGGACCATAGTTGTCGAAGGACGACCAGCGGCAGAATGGTCAAACATTGTTTGTTTCTTCTTTCCTCTTCTCTGTTTTTTTTTAAATTGGTACAAGAGGAGCGTAGGCCAAAATTTTTATAACGAAGGACTGGGACCGTAAGCGCTGAAGACGTGCACGGGACCATGTGGTGAATGAATTAATCCCATTGAAGTTTTCTAAGTAGGACTGTTGTTTTGATTGAACAAGTGGACAGTAGTAGTGTGGGACCGGTCCTTCAGCCCGACGATGGACATGTAGAGATGAAGTTCTTGCACATTGATGGAACGGCCTGGGACCAGGATGACCCTTTCCTGTTAGGCCACGACATGCGGTGCACGGTCACTGTCATGTTGAGTGGTCCGAGCAGTTTGAGGTCCCATGAAGGACACTGATGAAACAGGAAGCAGAGTCAAGCTGCTACACACTGTACGAATTGAGGTTTGTGGATGAGCCCAAGACTGTGTAAGGTAGCAGCTGGTTGTATGGGGAATTCCCAGGACACAATCTCTTGAATGGACGATTCAGCTGTGGCCTATGGCGTTTGTGATTCAGAAGGGGCTGAGGGACTGGTCCGAGCATCTACGGCTGAGGCGGTTGAAAGTCAGAAAGGACCAGTGATGGGACAGACATGCCGATGTCAAGTGGCCACATGGGACTGTCGGGGACAGACGGTGCGTTATTGTTTCGTAGAAGGTAACGGTGACGACCGACGTATCTTTGTTTTGCACCAAGATTCGTTCAGTCTTCAAAGTAATCAATTGCTGGCTTAAGGGATCTACTGCAAACGCTAGCGTGGAGGTCGGAAGAAATCAACTGTTGGTGAAAGGGTCGTGCGAAGGTTGTTCATGGTTGTTAGAAAGAAACGTGTTGTGGCAAACAGAGAAGCAATGTCGATGTTCAGGTGGACGAGTTCGCATTAGTCGGTAGGCCCTGTAGAATGAAGGCCCGCTAAACTTTCAAAGAAGGGAGTGGGGCGCATAGCTGCAGAGAGAGATCAACTGTGGTGTAGTGTGTAGGCACTCTTGATAGACCGAGCGAGAACCTGGTGGGGAAGCAAACAGGGCCGCGATCCTTTGTAGGGCCAGTGGGTCATTTGGCCTTGTTCCAAAAGCCTGAAGGCGAAGATCTTGCCGAAGAGGAATATTGATCGGTCCGGTGGCGTCCAGATAGGGGAGCGGCCCGTGGCATTGGCCCGAATGGACTGACGAGGCTTGATGGTTGTAAAAGCATGTATCTTGGATGGTAACCTGTTAATGAAAGGAGGTTGCTGGTAGGTGACCGCCGACTTTGTTGAGATCAGATAGGAGAAGACCTAAGGGTCCAAACATCTTCCCTGCTTGTGGATGGTCACTTCTAGTTGATACGGAAGGGTCCGATAGTGAAGGTGAATCTGTAGTAGTCATGGCCACCTGACCAGCCAAGCACAGTAAGCACAAGTGTGAAGAACACAAGGCCCAGAAAGTGAGCGGGTTGGAGGAGATCCTTGGAGACACTGATGGTGAAGGTGAAGCCGGAATAAATGGTCCAGGTGCCCAACGACCTGTTGCTGTAACTGGAAGATCAGTATCCCAGCAAGGGACCACGGACCTGGAGTTGAAGAAAGACAATTGTGAAGCCTGTTGGAGAGGAGACCATCTGACGAACGAATCATCCAAACGGAATGGAGATGGCATGAGAAACCCACTGAAACAAGCACAGGACGGGTCGTCGAAGAACAAGACTTGTTCTTAGAGGGGGCGTTAGGTAAGGCCAGCGATGGACAAGGCCTCAGTCCTGTTGTACATACCCAGTCCACTATGCGTAGTGGTCACTGCAAGTCCTGAAAACGAAAGAAGAGCCTAGTACACTCATGGGACAGGAGACAGATGGACCGCGGCTGGGGCCGCAATAAAACAATATGGAACACCGTGGTCGCAAGTAGATCCAACTCCAAAATGATTACAGCAGAATGATGTCAGAAGTGGTTCGCAGTCAAGAAGAAAAAGAGAGACCATAAACGACAGGCAGCTTCTTGTCTCACAGAAGATCGGTCCGATTATCGTGCTGTAAGCAGTGCAGTTCGCAAGTTGGCAGGACCTTAATGTGGCCTAGAGTGGCACGGCTGACGAACACTGATTCACTTCCCTCTTTCTTCTCATGATGCTAGACGAAGGGCAACTGGAGGTCTGGCCACAGAGAGGGGCCCAGAGGAGGCCATGACAACCCCCCCCCCCCAGGGGGGAACATTGACAACACTGAAAAACAGCGATAGCACTTCTTGTAAGATAAAATGGATAGTTGTAGGCGTCTAGGAGATGATCAGAATCAGAGTCGTTGGAGAACAGGAGTGCAGGGGGCCTGTGCCGTGCCCAACATCGTCGGGCGCAGACGGTGTGCCCTCAGTCGGGAACCGGGCCAACGAGCCGAGTGGTCCGGAATCTAGTGGCGCAAGATGAAGATACACAGAGCCTGTAAGCGGTGCCTTGGTCGAATTGAAGAATGGTTCGGTGATTGAATGGTGAAGTGACGCAGGCAGCGAAATGGCGGGCCCAAACAGATATAGGAATGACGGAAAACCAGGAGCCCAGAGGCTGCAGAGTTTAAAGGGTTTAGTGGCCAAACATTTGCAGTTGACTGCGAAGAACGGAAAACGAAGGCCTTGATCTGCATGCAGGAGGTAGGAGGCACTATTCAGTGCAGTGCTTTTAAAGTCCAAAGGAGGCTAGACGAAGGGTCCGACTAACGGTGGCCATTGGACGAAGAGCGCCCCGTTGTAGAAAATGCCAAAATCCGGAAGGCGACGAAGGGACCCATGAAGTTCGTTGGGTGACGCATTGGGCCTGAATTTGAGCAGGCGCACTCTTGTCGTGCAGGTCCAGTGAGAACGGTGAAGGATCGCAGTCGCAGCAGTGAAAACAGCATGTCCGACTCTGCCTGCTGTAGACAGGCAGAAACTGGCCGGGAAGGCGGACTGGACACGAGACATGATAGCTACGGCAAAAAAAGAGATGGTGTAGGAGCCCGAGGCCAGGCTTCATGAAGGATCGACAGTAGGCGACTTAAATTTAGCCCTACTTGCCAAAATGGTGACTAGCAACAAGAAAACGACACTCAAATAGGGATATTTGGAGAACCGCAGTAGCTCAAGATTAACGGTTTGTGGCATTATGCTCAGATGTTTAAGGGCTATACAACAGCTTTTTCTGAAATACTACTGGGGTTAAAGTCGCACAATTTTATAAATGCATTAGTTATAAAGACCATGCATCGTCCAAAATGTATTTGGTATGTGGCGAGTGGAAATTGTGAAATGGCGAGTGAGTGCTGGTTAAGATCCACCGGCATAGTGGTGACTGTAACGGGATTCGCATTCAAGAGGGTTGGGATCTCGTCTTCCCAGGTATGTTGAGGTAACCATTTATCCTCCGAAACCAGCGCATTGGTCTGGTCCTTCAAGCACCCGGAGAGATGCAAGGAAATCCATTAGGCCTATCATTGATACTAGGTTCCTACCGGAAGTCGAATCATTGCAGGAAGAAAGATCAACTTTGTAATCCTTTCTGATGAGGGACGTATCAGGAAGGTGGGCAAGTCAAACTCTCCGCAACCACCCCCCCCCCCCCCCCAAAAAAAACAAGATACTTGAGCCAGGAGGAAACAGGACTTCACATCGTTAACTGCTAATCCTAGTTAGAAAAGAGGTACAGACAAGAACCGAAGGCCCCAAAGAAGAACAGACAGAAGTTGCGACAGAAGTGATGGAGTGAATACGTGTGGTGCTGTTACAAGATACAAGGTGGATCACTTTGAAGTTAAACGTACGACCCTTTGAAACGAATCAGCGGCATGCTGAGGCTACATGGTCAGCAGTGGCAAGTTGTACCGCATAGATCTCCAATCCAATCGAGTGCATCTTGTTTTGATTCACGTAATGAAATATCACTCCGTCTCAACAAAAAAACGTCATCACATTCTACCTTAGTTATCTCAAAAACGTCCGCTCTTTGCTAATTTATTCCAATCTATCGGTACCTTCCTAAACGACCAAACAGAGCGAACCAAACGCACCACTGTTTGTGACAGTTTGGCTCATTCCCTGCTAATGTCCGTGTTGATGTGGCTTGATTGACATCAAGATCATCAGTGATGAATCTGTTTCGTCAAAACTGTTAGCTCGCGCATGCTCAAACCTTCACCCCACCAAACTACCTTCCTGAGATGGTTCGCAATTTGGCGTTGCTCTCGCCTGGTCGCGGTGAAGGTATGACGTATAGAATACTCTGCTGAGCTTGTTGAGCTGTATTGTAGTTTAGGAAGGTGGTGAACGGCTGACGCAACATCACTGAGCACGCGCGACGTCAAGTTTGGAGCCAAACTGTCACCAACAGTGGTGCGTTCTGTTCGGGGCTTTTGGAAGGTACTGTATGACGTGGTGCACTATGTAAATCCAAAATTTTAAGAGCTGCTGTGCGATACAATGGCTACAGTCTTTTTTTTTTCTTCGAAACTCACAGGGGCAGCAAGCAAACACGACATAGCTCGAGAAAAAACTAAATATTATTGGCTAGAAACTAGTCACCTGAGCAAAATTGGCGGGAAACTTTAGCAGACACATGCCTTTATGAATGAACGCTCCAGGGGCCACTAATGCACTACGTGGGCTGACGCACAGCTGGATAAAGTGGCTCCCAGAAATTCTACGGATCAGCGCGCAATGTCTGGCGTGCCGCCTAGTTAAATCTACGGGTTCAGTGCGCGAAGGGTTGACAAATGCATAAACATTAATTTTTTTTATTTATTCTTAAAATCTTAATCAATGCTTACGAAACATGGTGGAAGTACCATTTATCACTACTTTACACCTTTAAAATTTCAATTAATTTCCTTCGGACAGATAGGCTGCAATGATTTTTAGTTTGGCAGTTTTTCACCTACGTCCTCTTGACTGTATTGGAATTACGCAATACGCACGGATCGTTGCCTTTCTAGCTTTCTATAAGAACTAAGGCTGTACCGAACAAAATTTTTTTAACTGAACCGAACCAAACCGACAAATCTTAAACGAGCTGAACACTTTCGAACCGAACAAAAACTCCAAACTACCAATGTAACCTGGTTGATTTTGGTTTCTATTGCCCGTTGAAACATACATTACCTTTTTTTTTTTTAGCATTCTCCTTCTCGAATGCTGTTCAATATAGAGAATTTTAAGAATTGAGGCTGCCCGTCCGAGTCGCTACCCACTGCGCAGCCTCGTTCATATAAAAACTCGAGCGGATTCGAGAAGGCCACCTTTTCGATCCTCTATAGTGCCCAAATGGCGACAAGAGGGGAGGAAGGTGGGATAGAAAACGTTAATGTATATTTTCAACAGGCAATAAAAACCAAAATCAACCAGGTTACACTGGTATTTTGGAGTTTCTAGTTGCCTTGAAATATCCATTACCTTTTTGTTTGCAATCCACTGACTTTGTCACGGTGATCGGTTCCCCACACTGAGATTCTAAGAGTGTAACGGGGGCATAGAATACGTCGAGCCGCAACAAATGGACCGATTCGGTGTAGTCCCTCAGACATGTCACGAAGGTAATGGGACGTGAAAACTGACACATGACGCCAAGAGGCGGCTTCCATTATGTCGGAGATGGGTATGTTGCTATGAAAGGCCCAGGATGTAGAAGTTCATGGGCCGTTACACGAATAACTTCGTCAGCACAAGTGATATCAAGTGCATCATAAGCCTGGACGATAACTGTCTTCAGCCAAGTGGCAATCATTCGGGACGATGTGAAGCCAGTCTTGTGACTAAATGGGAGGAACAGCTGGGAGCGTCCTCGCCGGATGGGTTTTGAAGCTTTAAGGTAGAATTTAAACGCTCGTACAGGACATAAGGAACGTTCATCGTCCTCTCCTAAGATTTTGGAGAGGGAAGGGATTATAAAAGGATGCGTATGTTCGTCCGGTTTCTGGGTCTTGGCTCGGAATGATGCCCGTGGGGTGAGTGTGACATCGGCGTAATCCGGGCGAAAGAAGCAGTCTGATTCCGTGGCTGAAAGCGCTTGTAGTTCGCTACATTGCAGACAAGCAGCAAGGGCGATGAGGAACAGTCTTCCTCGTTAGATGACTGAGACGAGAGGAACCGAGGGGTTCGTAAGGACCGGACAGGAGTGCCGTTAGGACGATGGATTGGTCCCAGTCGGGAAACTGCCGCTTGATGCGTGGTCTATCAAGATGGAATGAATGGATAAGTGATGAGATGCGATAATCGGTAAGCAAGTTTCCGTTTCCTGCCGCTCTGAATGCGGCGTTTAGGGCGGAACAGTATACCAAAATGGTGGAACCGCGTAGGCCGCTATTAAAGAGAGATGTCAAGAAGCGGAGGAGGTCTTCCATAGGGGTACGGACTGTAAGACACCAACGAAACCATCGTTTCCAGTGACTGTCGTAGATTTTATTGGTTGATGAACAGACGGCTCGGGAGGCGATTCGGACGGCTTCGTCTTCAAATATGCCAGATGCATGGAGCAATTGGATGATAGTAGCCACCCGCGAAGTCTAAGTGCCTTGATGTTCGGGTGGTGGATCATGCCGTTGAATTGCGGGAGTAGGTGCGGACTGTGGGGCAGGATGCGGGGGATCGTCGATGAGAAGGCTCAGTAACGCTGGGAACCAAGCTGCTGCTGGCCAATTCGGGGCTATGAGAAGGAATCAACCGTGGCATGATGCGATCTTGCGCAGCACTATGGGGAGCAGACGTGGCGGAGGGAAGGCATAAGCGTGGAGTAATCGTGCATCCACTGCCCAGGCACGAGAGTCGGGGAACGGACTGACGAACAGAGCAAGTCTGGCATTGAACAGAGTGGCGAAAAGGTCGACCATTGGTCGTCCCTAGACGTTGGGATCCAGGGACCATTCACTGGTTGGCGGGTTCCGCCGTGACAAGGAATCAGCAATCACGTTCCGGGAACCGGGAATGTGAAGAGGGAGAAGTTCCACTTTGAGTTGAATGCAGAGTCGGAAGATGTCCGATGTTATCTGATGAAGGGATAGGGAACGTGTTCCCAATCCCTTCCTGAGGTATGCACCAGCGGTTGTGTTGTCGATGTGTACTTGGACTACTCGACCGGAGACATGATCTTGGAAATGCCAAAGACTGAGTAGGACCGCACGAAATTCCTGATGAATGATGTGCTCCTGCGGTGGAGACGGCCATGGGCCTAATGCAGTGAGGTTGCCAATGTGTGCACCCCAACCTGTGAGTGAGGCATCCATGAACAGATGCAGGTGGGGAACTGGTTCGTGAAGGGGAACCGAGGCAGTGAGGTTCACTACGTCCGTCCACCATTGTAGAGTTTGTAACGGGAAGGACGAGTGGAGTTGTTGCAGCGGCCGTGTGAGAGCCAGACGGGGATCGCCCCATTGGTCCTCCCGGTAGTGGTGTAGAGGGCGGGCCATCCAGCGACCGTTGGGGACGAGGTCTGCAAAGGAGTCGATCGTTCCGATGAGGCAAGTTCGCTGAATGTGTGGCGTGGCAGATGGAGGAATGCCCGTACAAAGGTTACGTGTTTGGAGATACGTTCCAGGGAAGGCTTAACTGTAGCCTGAGTCATGTTGAAGACGCCGAGGGATACAAAGGACTGGGTTGGGTGTAGGCGAGACTTGGGCAGGTTGATACCTAGGCCTAGGAGATGCCAAGTCGAGCGAGACTGTACAATCCCTACGACGTAACGAGTGTCGGATGGAGGTAACTGTCTCCATCTGGAAGTGGGGGTTGACTATGAATTTGTTTAGTGGTTTCAAGTTGAAAATCAGTTGAGTGCCGCCCGACTTCTTTTGGCAAAGGAAGATGCTGCTGTAGAACCCTGGCGTGAACGGCGGTTGAAGAATGCAGACTGCATTTTAGTGGAGGAGAGCACTTATCTCCTGATGTAAGGCTAACGGGCCAGACCTGTCCCAATCCCATGGCGGATTTCGTAGAGGTGGAGGAACCAAGAACTTCGGTTTGAAGCCATGAGAAATGATCGAGAGGATCGTGGAATTGCAGGTAACTGTTTGCCAAGCTGGCAGGAAAAAATGTAACCCCCCCCCCCACGACCTGTGAGGGTGGAGGAATGTCAGTAAGAGTCTCGATTCCGGGAACGTGATTGAGACGGAGCACGTTGTCGCCTGTCTGGGGTGGAGGCACGTCCCAAGGATCGACCGCGTCCACGTTCTTGGGAACAGATGGGAAAGGGCGACGAGGAACGTGGGGGATTGGAAGGAACTGATTCAGGTGTCTTGTGTGCAGGCCAACTTTCAGTGGGTGCATCGGAACGTGTAGTAGGCGTAGAACGTTGCCGCTTAATTTGGCGGTTCTTGTTGGTTCGAGGTTTTCGGGAAACGTCGAGGTCAGGAGCGACCTTAGGAATCAAACCTCGGAATAGTGATTCCGTTTCGTGGATCAGCTGGTTCTGAAGCAAATGATGGGTGGAATCGTGAAGGTTCGTGGTTGTATTGAGTGCTATTTCTCGCAAGAGGAGAGTCGAATTAAATAAGGCTCTGGTGAACCAATTCATTGCGTGATACGTAGCGAAGCAGCTTTTGCGGAAAACCTGATGAATAAGTAACGCTACCTGTCGCGTATCCCGAGGAGGAGGATCGGCGTGAAGGCGTTCGCATAATGCATTGGCAGCAGTGCTGAGGACGTCAGCTTGGGACGCCGTGCGCAGACCTAGACGTAGGATGCGATCGTTGCGTTCGCATAATAAATTGGCAGCAGTGCTGAGGACGTCAGCTTGGGACACCGCGCGCAGACCTAGACGTAGGATGCGATCGTTGTCTAGTAGCACATATACTGGAACAGCAGCTCGGCGTGGGAGGAACAAGGCGGAACCGAAGTCGAGTTTTGTGTCAGCGGTGAGAAATTCCGACTGTGGGTATGTGTCGAAATTACGTGGATTCGCTGTTCCTTCACCAACAGGACGAATGAAGTAGTTTCTCGTCCAGGACGTGGTGGTGGTTCTGGTGGTTCCCTTATCAAGTTCAAGAGGGGAACCGTTTCCTAGCAAAATGCCACCGTTTTGTAGGAGTGTCGTTAGCAAAGTGGTTGATTGGCCCAGTAACGGTTGTCGATGTGGAAGTTGAGCTCATAGACCAAATCTAAATCCCGTCGCCAAGCCACGATTTTTACTGGCTGGTTCGGCGGACTGAGACGGCTTGTAGAGAAAACAGTCGGGGAACTATTTTTTCAACTGTCTTCAGTAGATCAGGGAGCGGAATGTCAGTTCGATCTGGATCACCCGGGAACGGTGGATCTGGAAAAGATGGATCTGGTGAATAATAATGGCCTTCGTCTTCTTCTTGCGGAGGTGGAGCGATGGCAGGTATTGAGTGGGATGGACCGGGAACGTCGTCCGCGGACCGTGGCTTCTTCTGAGTGGAAGCTCGCCATGCTGAAGTGTAATCCCAGGTAGGGGCCTTCCTATTGAAGGTCCGAAGGGATGAGTCCATCAGTTCGTGCACCTGGGAACTGGTTAGGGGGTCCGTGGGGCCCGGAACGGTAGAATGAACACTGTGCCGGGAAGAACATGATTATAAATCCAAGGGTGTGAGTTGCATAGCGGAAGTGGACGCAAGCTTGGTTGCTACTTTGCGAGCCTTGAGCTGAAACTTCAGACGTTCCTTAGCTTTGGAATGGAACGGACGTTTTGTACGGAACGGACGTCTGGAGAGCGGACTACTTGCCCGCAGCGAATTGGGGAGGTCTCGGCTGTGTTGAGAGGAATGGAGACCTCTGAGAGGAACGGATTGGTAGGCGGAGGAAGCGGATCTAGGGATCCGCGGTTCGCCGAGAGCTCCAAAACTTCTAACAGCTGCAGTGGCGGATGGATCCGCCGAAGCTGGGGAGGCGGAACCGTCCTTGGGCGTTCCCTTTGCTCGTGGTATAGCCAGATCGATGTGAACAGCGGGAGTGTAGAGAAGAAAAGGTGGCGTTCTCGGCTCCGCTCGAGTTTTTATATGAACGAGGCTGCGCAGCGGGTAGCGACTCGGACAGGCAGCCTCAATTCTTAAAATTCTTTATATTGAACAGCATCTGAGAAGGAGAATGCAAACAAAAAAGGATATTTTCAAGGCAACTAGAAACTCAATCTTTACAGCAAGGCTGGTTAAAGATGGTTTTTGTTGCCCAAAAGAAAATATACATTACCTGTTTTATATGCACTCTCTCAGGTTTCAGTGCTTCTTCCAGAAAAAAGAGACGAAAGTTGGCTTCCCTGACAGTCTCGTAGTCATTCCACTGCGCCTGCGCGGACGCAGTCCTCCCTATATAAACGCCGGCGGGCATTCATTCTTCATCTCTTCCCATAATACTCTCAATCGTCACCAAGACAACTCGAGAGGGGAGGAAGGGTGGGTCTGTTTTGTAAAACAGGTAATGTATATTTCGATTGGGCAACAAAAACCACCTTTAACCAGGCTGGCTGTAAAGACTGAGTTTTTGGTTGCCTTCGAAATCTCCATTACCTGTTTTAAATGAACTTAACAGACTTCGTCACCGGTGGCGGACCTTGGTGACGGGCGCCCTGGCTACGGACTGGCTACCCTGAAGTCAACCTGACTCAACGAACCTGAAAGCAGCCGGTGTAGAGGAAGGAAAGATGTTACTTTAGGTCTTGAAAGGTTTTGTTGTGTAAATGGTTGGTGTAGGTGCATCGGAGACATCGGTTGCGAACGAAAACAGCTGGAAGCGGAAGAGGAGGTTGCAAGCTAGTTCCAGGGTAAAGGAGAACCAGCCGCCTTGAGGTTAGGTGACTGGAACCCTTAGGGATCGTTGAAGGAACAAGTCACAGCAACAGCAAGTTATAGTAGCAAGTCGTACTGAAGAGGGGAACAAAAACCATCTTAACCTAGTCTAATAATGGAAAGGACGGCAGACACGGACCGGAGGGAAACCGAGGTCGTGTAGTTGGCCTATCAGAACGTTGTTACGTTCCGAGGTATCCCTGCTGAAAAATATGAGCAGCTGTTAGGCCTGACAACACGGAGGAAAGGCCAGAAGGAAGACAGGTCCGTGGGGATGGGGATGGGGACGGGACGGATCGTAGATGACTTACGACTGGACAGGGGCTCTAGTGCATTTTTTTTTTGTAAGAGGTGTCCCGGAACTGGGTTGGGACGACGTGGTCCTGGGAAGGCCTTCGAGAAGGCAATGGAAAGGCGTTGTTCATACATGGCAAAGGGTGAGGAACGTGTGAGTTGAGTCGAACAGAAAAGAGGACCAAGAGGTAAGCCGATGAAGTGCCATAGGGCTAGGAGGCAAAAAATTATAGGAGCAGGAGACATGATAGCTTAGAACAGTTCTCCCTATTGCCAATCGGTAGGAGGATCACAAGGCACTGCTGGCACAAGGAGGCGGGAGGTCGGGATGGAGCAGTGTCAGCCTGGAAGATAAAAACATTGTTCAAAGAGAAACGCGAGCGGCAGGAACGGACGGGACGTCGGAGGAGAGGACGGTGAGGCGGCCTGAAGACTGGGACTATGTTCAGTACCAAATGAGGGTACGTCCCAAGAAGAGAACGGGGAGAAGGGGATCAGCATTTGTCGGAGGAACATGCTGGTTCCGTTGGAGGGTTGCCTGGTTATTGATAGTAATGGAGCCAAGTTGGCAATTTCAACTGTTGAATGGAGGACAGGGAGGATTGGGCATAGCACAGCACTTGTTGGATACGAGTGGAGGGAGAAAGATGAGATGGGGTGTAGTCGTGTAAGCCTCAAACGATGGAGGTTGCGTAGGAACGTGTGCGGAAGTGGAACGAAGAAAAGTCTGAACGCCGTGTCGCAGGTTCCGGAATTGGTGCGAAAGCAGGGCTGTTGGTGAAGCGGAATCAGGATGCTGGGAAGGACTTGGGTCCGCAAAGTAAGTAGAGGGACCTGGAGGAGCGGGAAATGAACCGTGCTGGAATTTTAGCATTGCTGGATCTATGAAGGGACGGAGTCACATCCGAAGGTTGAGAAGCAACATACAGACAGATTGCGGAATACAGTGTGATGTGTTTCAACCATCTGTCCTGATGACTTGTGGCAGTTTTAATGATGATAATCCTTTTAATTTTCATGGTCGGCGGAGGTCTTTTTAGTCTTCATAGTCGGCGGAAGTTCTTTAGTCCTTATGGTCAGCGGAGGCGGATGAGGAGCGGAGGTAATGAAGTCATTGGTGAGGCGTAGTGGTGGCAAGTTAGTATGGTCGAAGAATAGGAAGCGGCCTGGCAGCTAAAGCCCGTGCGCCTACGATGGGAGGTGGATGGAGAATCTTGGGATGTATGATCCCAGACTTTAGTGTGAATGAACAGGTGAAGACGGTGGGGTTATGTCTTTTGTACAGGAATGGTGTGAGGATGTTAACACCGGTGGGTGGATGGTTCTCGATTTTCGAGAAGGGTGGTGGTTTGGTGCGAGAGGTGTGAGTTCTCGTATGGTAATAGAATGGGAATGCATGGCCGGAAGGGAAGGTAGCGAAAGTGACAAAGGTTCGGATATGCGGGTCCAAGGATTGTATATTGTAGTAGAGTTCCTCATCACGAACTAAGTTAACAGTAAGTGCCTTGGGAGTGGATGGTCTGGAGTCGACTGTTGTGGCAGGCCTTCGGAAGGACATTCCGGGTCGCACAAAGGTCTGTGAGCAGCTCAGAGGAAGGAAAGCTGGGGAGGACGCAGCGTCCGTTTCGAGAGGAATGGTAATGAAAGGCGATGGTAGGATCGGCAGTGGGAATGATGCTGTGGAGGCCGAGCCGGAAGGCATGACCGGAACGGAGGATGTTACTGTGGAACCAAATTATCGAAACCCCTTTATGGGTGGCTGATAGCAAAGTGAGAAAGAAGGTCGGGAAAACCTCTGACGGGGCTGTTGATGGAGGAAGGGATGTGCCGTGGCTGGGACGTCGGGCTGGTGCCTGAGGGATATAAGGTTGACGGAGGGGTATAGGCCCCTCCGCAGTGGTTGGCACTTTAGTACACGGAGAGCCGGAATGGAGACTCGGTTGAGTCGGAAGGAAGTCGTTACCCAGTCGAACCTGCGGAACGGAAGGAGGGTGAGAAGGAGTGTCCACCTTTCCTGTGGTGTATTGTTGTGTTAAAGAAACGGGAACATCCTCGTAGGAGGATGTCAACATGGAAGGCGGAATGGTCGTTCGAGGAGCGGAGGCGTAGGAGCCGGAATGGGCCGTAGTGGCGTGTGGTAGCGGTTCCCAAGTAAGGACGGCAGGCGAAAAACATTCCGGAGGAATGATGGAAGGACGTGGAGAACCTGGTGAGGGCAGAGGAGTCATCCCTGACTGAAGAAACGGGAGTATCCAGAAAACCGTTGCAAAAATCAACGGAAGGTAGGATAACCTTGTAAGAAGAGGAGCAGAGGGTGGTATCTTTCCGCGGAATGGTGGTATGCGGAGGGTATTGTGGACCTGCAGGGAGTTGGGAGGGACCACTCGCAGTGGTCGCCCTAGGGGAAATGAGCCCGATAGGATGCTGCGCTGGAGCTTATATGAGCTGTCTTCAAGGCTGCGCATGCGTCATACCGTAGGAGCCCGGCAGTAGAAAAAGGACGAGCTGGTTGCATCGTCGGAGTACAAATTTTGAAAGGAGTGCTGCGCAGTACGGTACGCAGATGGAGGCCGAGGAGGGATATCATACCCCATCCAACGAAACAATAGCACTCAATGCTGGCGGGAGGAAAGGTGAAAGCCTACAGCAGGTAGTGAAATGGTCCTCCCCAAGAAGGCTGAGTGGCGGTAATGCGCAGTGGGGAAAGGGACCAACGATGAGGAACGTCGCTAATCCGAATTGATCCGCGTATCGCCCGCACGCAACGAAGACATGAGCCGCCTTGGGCAGGAGCCAAGAGGAATGGCCAGTTCGAGGGACGGCAGCCAGCGGAGGAACAAGGCACGTGAAGCAGACGAGGAGCTAGAAGAGCAACACATCGCATGGCAGCGCAGAGAAAGAGATGAGGAATGAATGCCCGCCCGGCGTTTATATAGGGAGGACTGCGTCCGCGCAGACGCAGTGGAATAACTACGAGACAGGCAGGGAAGCCAACTTTCGTCACTCTTCTCTGGAAGAAGCACTGAAACCTGAGAGAGTGCATATAAAACAGGTAATGGATTCGAAGGCAACCAAAAATTCACCATTACCGAATCAATCAACCTGTAAAATAGAAAGAAACAACTTGGTTTTCAAAGATTCATATTTAATGTACCAGTTTCTCAACAAATGACGTTATGTTCACATGGACCAGTAAGTAGGGCTGTGTGAGCCTCTAAAGTTTCAAGTTCGAGTAGTGTTTCGTATCTTTGCTCCAACTCTCACAACCAACTGGGAATCCAGTAAAAATGTGAACTTTGCCAATTTTGGCGTTCGAATATACCAGATTGATCGTCTCGACGAGAGCTTTCAGGTGGTGAAAATTAAAAGCCACTAGCTCAAATTATTTTGAAGTTGTATCCTGAAAACTAGTTGTAGACATTGAGCCACAGTCTGCTAAGCAGCAACTTGGTTATTACACTAACAAAAAGGACACTTGGAAAATAGGTGTGTTAACCAATTTCTCGGCTCGATAATAGATTCTGTTGCAAACTCGGCTCGACTCGGAATAAAATTATTCTCCTCGCACACCCCTACCTGTAAGTGAACAGATGTGCATAAAGAACTCTCCTGCCCAGAAGCAGAAAATTTTCAGCAAGTCTGCGACAAGCTTTTTGTAAACTAAAAACGGTCTGCGGGAAGAGGGAGCGTCTGCGGGTGGCAGGAAGGGTGTGAAGATAGAATTTAACATCGTGCAAATTTTTGAGTTAGGCCCATTTGGGTTCATGAACAGTTTCTTGCGAGAACTTTTTTTCTAAACCTTTGTAGGTCGTTTTTGCTAAACAACTTGAGAACAACCAAACCTATCGTCATGACAATAGCACCATTCAAAGCTCTCGAAAAAACGGTTAAAATGGTGTATTTGAACATCAAAATCGGTCAATGTTTGGCGAAATTATCCCAAAAAGAAGACTATGAAAGAAAAAAGTACTGCAACACTGCCAGGCGTACTGCGACATAGCGTCGCTCCGATTCTGCTACAAGGCTCTCCTGTCTTTACATTTGCCCTCATAATTTCTGAACGGTCCTAGCTAGGAAGAAGCTTGGTCCATCAGAAAGATAGCAAAAAAAAAAAAAACACTGTATGCTAACAACTCGGTCAACTAGAAGTAGAAATATGTTCGGTTCGTTATTTTCTTTTGAAAAGCTGCTTTTCGGCTATGTTCGGTTCAGTTTTACCGGCTCAGTACAGCCTTAATAACTAAAGCTGCACTGGTACAAATACTGGATCAGATCAGTTATCGACAACTTTCGCTCGAAATGTCGTAAATTTGGAACCGTCCGAGATTAGGACATGCAGTTTTCGGCTTTTTGCTCAGTCACTTCCCAGCAATCGTTAACAGTTGGTTACCGTTTTAAATTTGTTATTTTAGTTAACTGGACTTTTGAACAAAACTACACCATTGATAGAAAACTGGACTTGGGCCATGCAAAGTTAATTAATTGGTTTCCAGGCGCGTGCGGGTGCCTGAAGTTATCGCAGGTGAACATTTTTCATCCGAATCTTGGTCCCTCCGCTAAAAATCATATTTTTCGCCAAATTTTGACCGTTTTTAACATTGCGATACATCATTTTAACGGCTTGAAACGAGCTTTTCATTGGTGTAAATTTCAAGCCCTCTACGAAATTATTTAGCAAAAACTAAACAAAAAACATTGAACACTAGGTGACAAATAACATTTAGCAAAATTTTAGATTTTAGGCTGACTACATAATCTCTCAGCTTTGAGCTAGGTGCACATCAAAGAAAAGTGTAGGGCTCGACCGATACTGGTATCGGCATCAGTACGGTGCCGATACCACGGTTATCGGTACTGTATCGGTATCGGGCCCCAGCCGTACCAGGACCCGTCATCGTGGTCCTGCTTTAATTTGCTTCTTCACAATCTATCTCTATTCTCAAACTTCAGTACACGCACGCAACAGATATTCATTAAGGTGCACAGAAAAAAATCTAATAAATGGCTTTAGTTTCGGAGAACCATTTTAAAAAAAATTACGGGCAGTAATGAACTAAAATTGAAAATCGCAGTGTTGACAAAACGCACCCGAAAGTGGGCGTGCGTTAGGCTAAAAATCGTTGTTCCCACCTGATAAACGATAGTGTGAAGGTTTATAAGAGCTCCTTTTCCATTTTAGTTTTTCGAAGCTGCTGATTTCATTTTTTAATGCTGTGAAACATCATCTTTCTTGTGATTTGCAACGACGAACGAAAACGCAAGCACCCACGTGAATTCTGAAGCGAGCGGCGGCATCCATGTAGAAAACGCGCGTCAGCCAATGACAGCGTGCCAAATTGGTCACGTGGTGCTAACCAGCCAATAAGGGAAAGCGATCTTCAAATGCTTTGGCTAGGCCGCTTGAAACAGCCAGAAACGGCGTACTACAATCCGCCTGATTGGCCAATGTCGAATGGCCATCAAGAAAATATGTTGAGAGGCCTGGATAGAGGGGAATTCGAGCTTCCCAATGAATCCAAGATGGCGGCACCCAGTGAAATGGTTCCACCGCTACCGCTGATAAAAAATGACCAATTTTCTTCTAATTTAAGAAAAAAGAATGAGATTGACATTCTTGCAGTCTACACTCAACTAAGTGCTTTTTATGAAATTATAGACATCGGTAACTTTTTTTTTTTACAGAACTCTATACACATGTCTGTCTGGTAGCGAATTTCAGGTTTTCTTATTTCAGTATTTTGGCCGAAAATTGCATTTGTCGATCCGCAGTTTCCTTTCAAAGCTTCGACATATATATACATTATCGCGTTTGGGACGATTTTTTTTTTGGGACGTATATATACGTTAATACTGCTTAAAAGATTAAACATGTTTTGTGGGACTTTTTTACGATCGATGTTGCGAAGGTAAAATTATTATTCTTGGGGGTAAATTTGTCGCAAAGTTTGGGCCACGAAAATATTATTAGGCTACTAAATTTGGTCAGCAATTAGCCACATTGCTAAAATAAAACAATCGCCAGCTTAAACCTTGGCTTAGCCATTATCAGTTGGTTTTTTGGCTGAAGTATCGGATTCGGTACTGGTATCGGAAATTTTTTATTAGGTAGGTATCGGTTTCGTTGGTATGGGCCAAAATTGGTATCGGTCGACCCCTGGAAAAGTGATCAGTTATCAAATAATAAAAAATAAAAATAAAATGCCTGGCGCTTTAATTTGCAGCCTCGTCCGTAAACCAAACAAGTTTTTTTGCGTGGCTTTTTGGATATCTGTACTGGCAAAACTGGATTGTATTGGACAAGTTCACTATCAGTGCAGCCTTAATAAAAACTCCGAACTTCCCAACAATTCACCCATAACTGGATTACGAGTAGCATGGATCAGTATTGATGCCATTGTCTTTATCAGTGGCATCAAGAATTAATAAATTATTGGTTGAAATCTATGAATTTTCAGTTTTGGTATCACAGTATCAAGGATAGGCACAATTCCATTTCAACAGATTTGAGTCAATTACCGAAATATCAAGTGAGCAGCAGTCAAATCCATTTCTACTTGCATACCGTTGATAAGCAAGTCAATTCCAATTCAATTTCACGAGTCAAAAGTCAATTCCAACCAAGTCACTGCCATGGTTCAATGCAATTCAAATCATTGCTATATTTTGTTTGCCGTTTTAAATCATTTCCAATCAATTAATTTTCATTTCTTATTCTGACAAATCCAGTCTTAGTTCTAGTCAATTCCTGGTTGATTCAGGAAATATTTTGATCAATTCCACCTATGTCCCACATAATTTCAGGTAAATTTGCACACAATTTAAGGTATTACCACAAATTTAGACGATTTGGGTTAATTGATTTGGATTTTGTGGAATTGGCCAGAATTTCGGGTTGGATTAAATCAGGTCAAAACAAGTGATTTGACGTCAAATAAAAATAAAATCTAGGATATGGCAATCCAATGTATGAAACATGAGTGCAACATGTCCTATCTGCGAATATTCGACTTTTTGAAACCATTCAAAAGTGAATATTCGCAGACAAAGACTTAAGTAAACAAAATATATATATATAAAAAAAAGACGCTAAACACAATTATCTCCACACACAAAGTCCATGCCTTGAATTTAGTATTTTTTTTATTGAACTTACAGACGTCAACAGCTATTTGTTCCAAGTTTGTTCACAAATCTGCTGCAAATACACATTTGATTCATCATGAGGTTTTGTTTTTTTTTATTTTAAATATTTACAATGACTTAATAGCAAGTGAAACCATGTAGTATGTACATCATGCGCCTTTTTGTATGAAATGGGATTTCTTAAATACCTTCACTATTTCATTCGTACCCATCAAGGGTTTGAAGTAACAGGCTATGACTTAGGCCAACATTAAAACAATTCGATAATACATTTGCTTCAGGCACGCAGATAGCACACACAAAACGCGGCAATCTCGCATTCATGTCAAACTTCAAATATATTCAGGTTTACAGGTAAGAAAATAGTAAAAGCTAATTTCAGTAATACTTTTAATTTTTTGAATCGTAAGAGCTGCAATTCATACATCCGAAAAAAGCACTCAATATCAGTCCTTTATACCTAAATTGCACAGAAGAAGACAAAGCTGTATACGTCCCGACTGTGACCGGCACAACCAACCGCCAAAGCATACGTGAACAAGCTTGGAACGTGGAGAACGATTGCCGATTACAAAGATTCACAGTCATGATTCGCCCGACGTCTTTCAAGGGATTTTTATTTTAACTCATTTTTTTTTTATTTCGCTCTGCAGTTTGCCTTTTTTTTCCAATCAGCTGACAATTGTATGTTGCAAAGCACTCCCAAAACAGATTTTGTCATAATGTTGTTGGTTGAGGGATGGGGGCTAAAAACTGGTCTTTAAGAGAAATTCTTTGCATTTCACGACGCAACGAAATACTGTAAGAGTTCCCGTTGTGGGATCGGCTACCGCAGTGAAGTACGCAGCCGCAACTTTCCGGCTAAGAACCAAAACCGTCAACTTTATCAAAAACTCAGCACATTCATTAAAAAAAATAATAATAGGAGGAGGAAGGGGAGGGGGGAACGGAAAACTCGTCACAACAGAAAACAAATGAAGCTTTCAACACTTGTTCGTCTCGGCATTTTCATATCAGAACCATTTATCTCGTCACTCGATCAGACTTGTGGACAGCTTGCTAGTCCAACTGGGTACTACTTTTTGACATGTGTATATTAAAAAAAAGCACCGTAAATGTCCTCTCAGTCAACGCTCCACCCGTCAAACGTCGTCGCAAGTAACCAAGATTCTTGTCGTCTTCATCGTTGTTAAGCGGCGTGCAACCAGCGACTATTACGTATCGCCTACAGCCAAGTCAGTCATGACGGCTGCGTGCCGACGGCTATCCAGTGAAACTCGTCAACGTTGACACACTGGCAGCTAGGAGCAGGGTCCAGCCTTTTAATCAAGGCGATTAATTAGCAGTTTTCTTTATCTTCTTGTATCATTTATCAAGTGATAGGCGAGGGTTCTAGTACTTGTCCTGGAAGATGTACAAGTTATTTGTGGCGGCCACGGCGATTATGTTTTCCGTTGGATGCCACGCTGTGTGTAAAATTTTCTTATTGAAGTCGAGACAATCTACACTAATCTCGTCCTTCTTTCGTTTGCCACCCGTACACACTTTCCGCGCCTTGAGCACTGTCTTGGGCTTAGCTATTTCACGTGACGCCTCTAAAGTCACATCCCTTTTCGTGTTTCGATCAAACATTCGGAAAAAGTTGTTATAAGAGCCAGTCATAATAGCCCTGCAACCAAACACAAAAAGACAAAAAATTAAAATCATGGATAAAAATGTAGGAAAACGCTACAATTCAACAAACCACTGAAATGTCAGAACTGAACATTCTGAATGGCATGCTAAGTACAATAGAGCCTTGATTAACCAAACATAAAACATGAAATTCAGTCAATCAAGCCCCCCCCCCCCCCCGATCATTAAATCTTGCTTGCCCTTTAAAATCATACTGGTTGTATAGTGTTTCAAAAGCCTTCGCAGTTCTTTATTCTTTGCTTTTATGTCAACAAAACACATCGTTTGCGCAGACGTCATAGCAATTTCATAGCAGACGTCCAGCTGAGACTGGACAGACTCATTGTCCCAAGTTCGTTACATCGGATTTTAATATTTTAGTTTATATTTCATTGATTGTTAACAAGTATCTTAATGGTATTCAATTCCTTCACTGATTGGCTACAGAGGAAAATAAAGGTTATGTTAAACAATACAGGTTTTTCCTACGATTTTTCGCTGCTTGCATGCAGCATGCTGGTTTATTTGCTGGAATATCGTAACTACACTTGGTCTTATAGATCGACATCACTGCCGTTTTACTTTGGTTCTTGGGAAAATACAACAAAAATACACAACACCAAAAAGTCTGTATCTCTGGCGAATTTTCGGTGGCCAATTATCTGCCACCTTCTTCAGGCCTAGCCCAGAGTTCTGTTCACAACCACTACAAATGTCAACGGAAAAGCAAATTTGAATTTGGTGATTTTTCTCAGTGGGACTTGGCTCCTAAAAACAGCACTAGCTGTTGGAGGTAGTGTCCTCTTCCTGTGGTGTTGTAAGGAATGGTTTCCACTGGATTTCGAGTTGGTGTATCAAGTCTGGGGTGACAAATTGCATAATTTTTGGGTATGCAGGTGCTTGCTCATTTAGCAGTGGGATTTTGTTTTCTTTGCAGTGTAGAATAGAAAGGGATTCCAGTGCTCGCAGATGATCTTTTCCAGAGTTGGAATGCAGAAGCACTTTCGTGCTTTCCGTTGACGTTTGTAGTGGTTGTGAACAGAACTCTGGGCTAGGCCTGAAGAAGGTGGCAGATAATTGGCCACCGAAAATTCGCCTGAGATTTACAGACTTTTTGGTGTTGCGTATTTTTGTTGTGAGTACTACACTTGGTCCCAATTAGTTCGGATCAACGCGTGCTATTTCTTCTTTTCCACATTATTCAAAAAAAATCCAAGGGGAGTTTTGCTTTAAAAAAAAAACCGAACTCTTGTTACTCAACAAATACGTTAAAAATGGAGAAACAAGAAATAGTCTCTAATTTTCGACAATCATTTGATTGTTGTAAATGCTTAAATTTCTCCTCTTTAGGCATTTACAACTTGGTAGTATTAAATGCCGGAGGAAAACAAACTGATAGTGTTAACGGTCAAATGGTCTGTCGAAAATAATCACGCTGTTGCTAGTTTCCCCATTTTCGAGATTTTATCTTATTTGTAACATTATGAGTCCTCACTATCATCCTTGTACCAGATAACTTTCTAATCTCAAACTTAAATTATGTTAAATCGCTATTGAAACATTCATTCACAAAACACAACCCAACAACGAGCCTATTACAACATCCGTCACCTACTTCCGCCAGGGTCTATCTGCTTCCACATCCACAATTAACTTTAGCTACACAAGCATAACTTCGGCAATTTTTGACAGATTTTAATATTCATAGACCAAATCGATCGTTTCAACCACACTTTTCAGTGATGCAGATTAAAAGACACTAGCTCAAACCCTTGTCACCTATTAAGCAGCGAATTAAAAAAAAAATTGTCGTCGCTCGAGTGATTTTGTCCCCCCCCCCCCCGTTACCCAGGGAGTGAGGGCACTAACGTTGCGAAAACTATTGGACACAATTATTTCAAACTTACTACATGCGTAACTAGTGGGGGCGGGGGAGGGGGGCAAAGGGGTAATTCGCCCCCTCTGCAAGATTTTGTAAGCTTATTCGGCAAATTGGCAGAGTCACTTTTTGCATCGCTGAAAAAAGCTTGACTATCCTGCACACACATTTTATTTATAAAAAATAAGTATCTAGTATGAAAAACAAAGATTTTCATTACACATTTTTTATGCGTATAATGCAGTTAGCAAAATTGGGTTTATAAAAATGTTTCCAATGGCACTTTACAAAGGCTGGAAAATTGCAAAAATGCGTCAGCTGCCGGCCCCCGGACCCCACTGGGGATGCTCACAGCGCTCCCCCAGAGCCCCTAGTAGCTTATATAGGTTTTTTCCTCCACACCATGCGGCTAAATGGGTAGTGTTGCCCCCTCAGCACAAGACCCTAGTTATGCCACTGACTCACGAAACAGATATTCATTAAGATGCACAGAAAAATCGGATAAATGACTTTAATTATAGTTTCAGAGAATCATTGTTTTTTTTTAAATTACGGGCGGTATGAACTAAAATTTAAAATCTCCGTGTTGACAAAACGCATCCGAAAGTTGGCATTAGTTGGGCTAAAAATCGTTGTTCCCACCTGATGGCTGATGTTTTACTTTTTTAATACTGTGAAACATCTTGCTTGTGATTTTCAATAACGAACAAAAACATAAGCGCTCTTGTGAAATCCGAAGCGAGCGGCGGCGGCCACCATGTTGAAATGGCACTATCAGCCAAAGAGTGCACCAAATTGGTCACGTGGTGTCAATCATCCAATGAGGGAACGCGATCTTCAAATGCTTTGGAAAGTTAGCTTGAAACGGCCATAAACAACCTACTACAATGCCAAATGGCCATCGAGAAAATATGAGAAGCCTGTATAGAGGGAATTCCAGCTTTCCAATGAATTCAAGATGGTTCGACAGCTGATCAAAAATGACCCATTTTCTGCTTTCTAACTTGGGGGAAAAAAAGAATAAGTTCGACTTTTTTGCAGTTTTTAGTGAGTTTACACAGTGAGTTTTTACAGAATTCGATGCACAACATGTCACGTAGCGAATTTCAGCTTTTCTTATTCGATATTTTGGGCGAAATTTGTTTGTTCCACCCGCAGCTTCCCTTCAAAGCTTTGACGTGTATATACGTCGTTACTGCGTTTGGAAATGTATTTTTTTTTTTTTGGAAGTGTATATACGTTCATACTGCTTAAAAGGTTAAGTGATATCCTTAAAAGAAAAACCATAACCACGACACAGACAGGTAAGCAGCATCTTTGTTACCAGGGACCCTCGACCATTCTTTTGAGTCGGTTACACTCAATTGAACACGTCTGAGCTACAGAACAGCCATTGCCTGTGGTAAAACTAGTATACACGAGTGAGATTCAGTTGGTGGCGTCTTTGCTCCCAAACCAATCCTCGAAGCAGAAGACTCTTGTTTGCAAGATATGTATTACTTCCTAGCTACGAGTTTTTCGAAGCCAACAAAAAGGTTTGGTTCAAATAGCCAATATTTTTAAATTAATTAATCATGAACTATCTGATCGCACAATCTTTACTGTGCATTAAAACAAAACGACAATTTTTTTTATGTGATTACCCAAAACGAGAGTTGGCGACGTCATTACTTCGAAACCAAAACAATGACGTGTTTTTAAGATGATCGCTTGTGACGGTGCTCTCTGTCTAATGACACATTATAACAAACGTCGCTATTTTCAGTCTTATTGTCGATTGGACTTGGTAGCTTCACACACTTTTTGTTAGTCCAATTTTGTGTCGATTCATCAGCAAAATCAACATCTAAGGCTGTACCGATCAGCATTTTTTCTGCCGAACAGATTCTGATCCGATCAGCCACAAATTGATTCGTATACCAAACCCATCTCTACCGATTTTTTTACAATTTTTCTTCTTCTGGCTAACACAAACTTGCAGACTAACAAATTTGTAGGCGAATGCAAACATTGGAATACATTTTTTTTTTTTTTACCAAAGTAAAAGTAAATATTTGTCCGTTATCCTTAGCCTACACAATGTAAAGCATGTCTCCTAAATTAAAACAAAAGGTAACAAAACATGTGGCGAAACAGAATTTATTTATTGTCAAGGGCCTGGCGAAAATCTGTAGGTTTTTGTTCGCCGAACCGATTTTTGCCAATCGGAACAAAATCTTCCAAAATCTGTTTGGCACAGCGTTATCAACATCCAACGAGACGGAAGAATCAGTAAAATGGTACGACGTGGGAGCAGTGATGTCAGACACATTTGAGATCCGGTGTTTAAATCTGGCACGGTTTCTCGCGCTGCTTAGTACCAAGTTGATCGACCCAATAGAACTGTCGAAGGTCCCTGGGTTGTTATATTAAATTAGAGAAACTTTTCCTAACAAAATGTGTTCACTAAATACTCAAATTCGGCTCAATAGTCGACTCGTCTTTCATCATCACATTTTTAACTCCTGAGAATGCCACTCAGAACAGCGGCAAAATATTGAGAGAGACATACAAAGCTATTTACAAAGCTGGGAGAGTCTATCACTTATCTTTGGTTAAGTGGGAACAGAAATTAATAATGCAAAAACTAATCACATTGAGAGACTAGCAATGTTTTTAGATTTCCGTTCCTGTGAATCAGGTCTGGTCCTTTGTGGGTATCCTCAGGTTGCACTTCATGGACTCAGGCTCCAGGTATTAGACAGAAGAAAACGCTTTACCACAATACTGTAGAAAACAAAAGTCCATTTGAATTTTCGGTGAATAAAACATTCACCATCCTCAGAAGAGTACATTAACAAAAAGTACTACGAACTACATTTCGAAGCTGTTTAAGTGGACTTTTGTTTTCCACGGTATTGTGGTATTAAGTGTTTTCTTCTCTTTAATGTCTTTTGGAAGCCACAGTAGTCACCGCTTGCCGGTTTTTGCAGGCTCTGTTTGCGAATATTAGCTTTTGTATATATTAAAAATTGGCATTCTACATTGAGGTTTCATGATAAAAACAACGTTCTTCACGCCAAAAAAGATTACTGTATTTACAAAATTTTACACGAAAAACACGGTCAGCTACATCAGATCATCGTTCAGGCTGCAACGGCTATTTGATTTTGAAATTTTGTCTTCGTTGGGATTGGGCCGGCTGGGTTTTTGTGCTTTATCACTACTATAGGTTTGTGGGTGACAGGAAGAAGGGCCTTGATTTGGCTAAAAGGGCCCTAGTTAACCCTTTTGAGTGCGAGCCATTTTTTCAATTCGCGAGCGAGAAAGTCCATGGCCACAACATGGATGCCATGAACAAGTTGCATGCCTCACGAAAATAAATTGTACTAAAATAACTATGCGGTCTTGGCGTATAAAAATTCGCAGACGTAATAATTATATTGCAAATTATTGAACAGAAATATTATTGGGACCATCGTCCTACGTTTTCTTTATTTAAAAAAATCCTAAAGTTCGACTATGTAAACAGCGCTAACGAAAGTTTCAACTTACAGTACTCGGACTGATAACATCCACTCGATATTCTTCCGTCACAACGCCTGTTATTACTTCCGAAATCATTATTTTACGTTTTATTACCGCAAAAATAGTTTAAAGTTGCTTTATTCCCCCAATATTTACGATCGCCGAAAGCTCACTACCATTTCGTCCTGAGCGGCCATATTGACCGGCTGCCCGCAAGCGAACGCGCTCCTGCTAGCGCCAATGGATACGACCTTGACTCGCTTCGCGTGACGTCACGAATGAACGGCCGACGGGTCACGTGCCGCGAACGAACCAATCAGCGCACGCGATAACACGCGATCGGGAAGAATTTGAACAAGGGCCGTTGAAACAGCACTTTTCATGCGAGGAATGCAGGCAGTGACGTTGGAGTTGATGACATCATTTTTCGAGGGCTAGAAAATTGGGAATCCCCTCTCTCGAACACGCTCAAGATGGCGGCTGCACGTTTCGTAGTTCCGGAGATACGAACGTTTGAACTGAGGGCTGTTTTCAGCAAACAAACAATTTTCACGTTTTTGGCCACGATGCCGACAATAACATCGACTTACGGTAATAAAAAGATGATTTGAATTAAATAAACCGAAATAAACCTTAAATATACGTTCCAAAATACCTACTTCAATCGGAGTTACCCTCCGATGTTCACAATAGGTTTTTTTTTTTTAAACAGGGCATAGAAATGAGCGAACCGATGTATCGTTCCTCGGACGTTTTCGGCGTCATTTTTGTGCAACGATGCATCGTAGCTCGGACTCAAAAGGGTTAAGTTGCAAGTCTTGGATACAATTCTTTCTTGATTTGTATACTTTCTGCATTTTTTATATCGACAGGCGTGTGTCCAGTTTCAACATGGTGCATAGCCAGACTAGCATTTAGATCAAAGTGTTGAACTACAGTATTGGATTCTGAATCTCGCAATTATCCCCAATGTAGGTAATAGAGCATGTTAAGGCACTGGATTCTATAGACAACGTTGGATCTCAAGGTAATTGGAATGGGTTTCGATGGTGGCTTGAAGAGGGTTTCATGTTAGGGGGTTTTCAACACCCCCCCCCCTCCCTCCCCAACTTCAAAACCCACCTCAAGTCACCATCAAAGCCCGTTCCAACAACCTTGAGATGTAGCGTTATATACAGAATCCCGTGCATTAAAGGAATACTAAACCCTCACTTTTCCAATTTTTTTAATGATAGCTAAGACCCTAAAAACCCCTTCACAATTTAAAAATGTCGCTTGCCTTCTTACTTACGTTGTAATAAAGTAAAATACCTGCATTTTTTAAGAAAGACACCCAACCAAACGTAACACTACAAGAGCTCGTGACTAAGGAGGTTTCGTGACGCAGCGTGACGTCAAAACATTTAACGGAAATGGGGATCGCATCCCTTCCCATCAGGCAGCGCGTGCGACCACTCTCTGCTTGTAAACAAACATGTCTAACAACAACGCTGTCGCTGTCAATTCGTTGCAGCCTTATCAGTTTGAACCTGTAACGCCACTGCTTCCAGTAACATCCAACCACTTCCGCAGCCAGGTGGCATCTTTTTTGGCATTCGGTAAGCTTAACAAACTTATTTTGTGGTTTGACGAACTTTCACATTCCTTCACTATGCACGACGGCGTGATGTTTTCGTATTTCGCGGCGAACAAGCTAACTGGAAATGAAGTCCCTGGTGATGCCATTTTGTTTCTAGCGCACGCGCAGGTCACTCAAGACAGCTATGGAAGGCGCCTAAAGGTAGCGACGTCACGATTCGTGGTTCAAACTGGATTTTCTCCAGAGCTTGTGCATCGTCTGCTTAAATCAGGTGGTTTAAAAATTCGTATGGCTTAAATAATGACACCTATTGACGTCGAATGTCCAGTATCGAAACTATCCATAAAAAATTTCAATGTTGGCGGGTTTAGTATTCCTTTAAATAATAAATGCACTACTGCAAAATGTGAAATTCAGAACACAAAACTGCAGTTCAACAGTTTGGTCTAAATGGTGGTCTGGCTGGGCTCAATGTTGACACTGGACACACCCATGATTTCAAAAATACAGAATATGAAAAGAAATTGTAGCCAAGACTATAGTTTGTTCCACATTATGTTTGCAGGAAACTGACTGTACAACACCA